>APFE031210833.1:440687-529073 GCA_000404065.3 Pinus taeda | reverse complement strand
CAAGTATCCAACACTATCTCCACCTGTTACACACAATACAGCTCAGATCTGATCTCCAAATCTATTCCACTGCTTGCTTGCCTCCACTGCTTAATACCTGCTCAAGAATGGATGAGAATGGTTGAACCAAACTTGTATTTACCTCAAAAGCCACATTGGGAATCATGTGAGCAGAGGCTATAATCACTTGGTATTTGCCAATTCTCATTGGCATAACTCAATCCCATTGATTGTGCAAATCCTCATGCACAATTGATAGCAATCTGATCCTCTGACACTTGTCCCTGCTGAACTGAACATGGACTGACATGCAATTGAGTTAACTGATGTATTCTTTAGTTGCATTATGATTTAATAATTAGTTTAACAACTCATCATTAGTCTATTTGCAGTTAGACTAATTACAACTAGTTTAACCAAGTCAAATTGAACACAACTCCACAATCAACTCCACCAAACTCAACTGATTGAGTTCTAACTAAATTCATGCACGCAAAAACTCAACTGACCCACAAAGAAATCGTATTTCCTTCTGATAGCTACATGTGCCACATCTGTAGCTCAAACTGAAGTGCTCCAAGAGAATAAGATAAATTTTATTGTCTAAATATTATTATAAGCTAATAATATTTGACTGCTCTATAATTAGACTTGACAGTGTCACTGCTGTTGTCTAAAAATCGAAGTCCATCTATTTTTGCCAACTTGACTAATCATCCATAAACAGCATCTTGCAACTCATAGACATGATCCATATGTCTAAAAATAAACATAGTCTAAAAATAGACTTTGCGCCATAATTTGCCTGCGGGTCCACTTAGTGAAGGCGACTCTTTTCACTAAGCTCCATCATCTTGTTGCAATCTCAACACTCCCTCTTGACAAGATATGGATTATCAGCAATCCCTATCCTTCCTCGGTGGTATTCAAATTTTCTCTTGGTGAGAGCCTTCGTCAGAATATCAGCATCTTGATCCTCCATTGGAATGTATGAAAGTAACATGATCCTCCGCTGCACACAATCTCTGATATGATGGTACTTGATGTCAATGTGTTTAGATCTATCATGAAATACAGGATTAGCGAAGAGTTTAATGCAACTTTGGTTATCACAGTAAATCATAGCAGGATCTAAATGAGAACCGAACAAACCAACCAGAATCTTCCTCATCCATATAGCCTCGCATGCAGCCAAACTGCTGCCATATACTTGGCCTTTTCTAAACTGAGTGCCGCAGATCTCTGCTTCTTGTTGTACCAAGAAACTACTGTCGATCCAATACTAAAGACCCCTCCTGATGTGCTCTTTCTGTCTGTTGAGCTCCCTGCCCAATCTGCATCCGTGAAGCCATATAGCTTCACCTCATCCTCCTGTTTGTACCACAATCCATATCCCGATGTGCCTCTCAAATAACGCAATACATGCTTTCCCGCCTTCCAGAAGAGCTTGGTAGGCTTAACCATAGCTTGTGAAAGCTGGTTAACTGCATAGCATATATCGGGTCATGATTGACCAAATACATCAGCGACCCCACCAACTGTCGATAAACAGTGGCATCCACTTCTTCTCCCAAAGTGGCATCCTCCTTCCTCCAACCTCCAGGAAGGAAGGCAGTCTTCACATCCATCTGATGAATGTGCCACCCCATCTGCACCTCTTTGTAGATCCATCTCGAACCTACCACTGATTTCCCCTCCAGTCTTGGAACAATCTCCCATGCATTGTTTTTGACAATAGAATCATACTATTCCACCATGGCGTCTACCCGTGCGGGATCCTCCACAGCTTCCTCGAAAGAGGATGGCTAAGTCACAACACACTTGCTCATAAGAGCCATGTATCCAGTGTACTGATCAGGTGATTGTCTCTGTCTACGTTGGGTTGTAGGTGGTCCTACAACTTTCTCTGCATCTTGAGCCAGTCGCTCAGCTTCTGCCAAGCGCTTTCACCCTCTGATGGTTGGCGCTGCTTGAGTGGTCTCTTCCACTCCATGAGCCTAGTCCTATGGCTGATCCACGTCCTGAAGCTCATTCTTAGCAACTAATAGCTCCTCATCTGCATGCAAGTGTAGCTCCCTCTCAAGCGAACACTTCATGGCTTTCTCCTCCTAAAATTTTATATCCCGACGCACAACAGTTTTACCACTGTCTGGCAAATACACACGATAGTTGTGGGGTGTATCAGTGTACCCCACAAATATCCCAACCTTTACAGTTGGCTCCAACTTCTTCTTGGCATCCTTCATCACATGCATGTAAACGTTAGCACCAAAAATCCTCAAATGAGAAAGATCAGGCTTCTTACCAGAATAAGCCTCCTCGGGTGTACTCATGCCAAGTATCTTATGAGGACAACAGTTCTGCACATAAACTGTTGTATTGCATGCTTCCACCCACAGGTGAAGGGGTAGGCCCTGATCATGCAACATCGCCCATGCAGCACCCAAGATCGTTCTGTTCTTCCACTCAACTACCCCATTCTGTTGTGGGTTATGGGGAGCTATGAGCTCTATTCAAATCCCTTCTGCCTTGCAGAAATCCTTGAACTCGGCTGTGATGTATTCACCACCATTATCGCTCCTAAGAGCCTTCACCTTCTTCCCCGACTCCTTCTCGACCAGTGCTTTGAATTCACAGAACTTTGAATATGTCTCACTCTTCTTCTGCATGAAGAAGATCCAACACTTATGAGAGAAATCATCAACAAAAATCACATAATACATGTGTTTTGTTGTCGAAGCAATTGAGAAAGGTCCACACACATCTGTGTGAATTCTCTCAAGGATCATCGTGGTGTGACTATCCTTCTTGTGAAAGGTGGCTTTCACAAACTTCCCTAAAGTACACCCCTTGCATTGATCTGACTGCGCAAGTGTGCCTTTAGGAAGCCCTGTAGTGATCTACTGCAGTATCTTCAAGGCTCCATGGTGAAGGTGACCCAATCTCCTATGCCACAACCCGCCATCATCCCGGCTCACCAATCCTTCTGCCTTGCCTACCATTGCTACACATCCATCTACATGCAATTGATAAAGGTTCCTTACTCGAACCCCTATCTTCCGAGTCTCACTAGTTATCTTCCTACGCAGGAAAGCTTTTCCCTTGCTGAAAACAACATCATACCCCTTGTCTTCTAACATCGCCACAAAGATAATATTCTTCTTCAATCATGGAACA
The DNA here is from genome assembly GCA_000404065.3 of Pinus taeda. Lineage (NCBI taxonomy): Eukaryota > Viridiplantae > Streptophyta > Pinopsida > Pinales > Pinaceae > Pinus > Pinus taeda. The sequence goes on along the minus strand of APFE031210833.1, from coordinate 525,896 downwards.
TGCATGACTTCCTTCAATACGAAGGGTTTACTAGACTCCCTCTCAAAGCAAATGGTACCGATACTGGTCGCACTGTATCTACCATCATCGCCCATCTCGATGTGCACTCCAAGATCTTTGTCCTTTAGATCAGAAAACAAATCTCTATCTCCCGTCATGTGAAAAGGCGCACCACTGTCCAAGAACCACACGGATCCCGTCACACTTGAAACCAAGCATGCGATAAATGAAAAATCAAGCTCAAAATGTGAGGCTAGAGCCTCTCCTGCTGCAGATCCAGCAGCTTGCTTGTTCTTCTTCTTCTGTGGACAATTAGTGGCATAGTGTCTGTGCTGGTGATATTGAAAACACTTCACCTTGGACATGCCTTGCTTCTTGCCTTTCGCACCAGACTGAGAAGCTTTCTTGCTCTTCCCTTTCTTTTCTTTAGCAGCTAAAGCACAATTTTCTTCATTAGCTCCCTTTGATGAAGATTTGTCCCTGGTATTCCTCCTGATCTCCTCCTGCACAAGATCTGACCATAGTCTTTCCCATCCTGGCAATTTCTCCCGACCATTGACAGAGTCCTGATAGGAATGCCAACTCTTCAGAAGACAAAGGAGAGCCAAGTTCACCAAGTCCTCATCATCAAAAGTAACCCCCACACTTCCCAGCTCATCTTGACACTGAGTGAACTTCGTGAGATACTTGGGCATATTGTCACCCTTCTTGCATTTGATGTTTCTGAGTTTATCCTTGAGTGCCAGCTTCCTCTTTTTGCTCTTGCTTTGGAATAATTCTGTTAACGATTTCCACATCAAATATGGAGTAGCATTTCCATGGAGGCTGGACACAATGTGATCCTTCACGCCCTCCAACAGAATCCTTCAACATTTTGCAGTCTTCTTTTGCCAAGCATCAGCTTGAGTAGCATCAATAGGCTTTGGGACATCCGTCTCTATGAACTCCTTCAGCCTGTTATCATCCAATACTGCTTCCATCCTGTCCTTCCATGCAATATAGTTTGTAGCGCCCTCAAGGGCATACTCCAATCGCAATCCTGTGAAAGACATCTTAGTTTTGACACCAAGAAAACACTGCTGCAAATTCGAATTCCACCAGCTCCAACTCAGCCGCTTCTGATCTAGAATTCGTGAGAACAAGGTATTTGTTGTACAGAGATCTACTATATGGGCATTCACTGGATATTTCACCTTCCAAAGGAAGGATGAATCCAGAGGCTACCTAGCCCGATTATAGACTCTGCCTGAAGAAATATAATGTAAACACTTCCTGAATAGTAGACCTGATGATCAACAGCTTCGATACCATGTAGAAATTTTGAATAATAAACACATATTCAATGGAGATTATCTTGATCATGTACTATTGTGGAATAAATACACAAGACATAAGCTCCACTACGTTGATCATCAATATAGCAACATCAATAACAATAAAACATCAAGAGCATGCACACATTAACACAGTATGTAACCTCGGGAAAGCTTACAACTGAAAACCCCACACTATCTGTATATTAATGATTGAGAACATGTAACATTACAATAGTCAATACTTCTCACAAGCATCCAGCACTATCTCCACCTGTTACACACAATACAACTCAGATCTGATCTCCAAATCTATTCCACTGCTTGCCTGCCTCCACTGTTCAATACCTGCTCAAGAATGGATGAGAATGGTTGAGACAAACTCGTATTTACCTAAAAAGAATCACTCATATTGGGAATCACGTGAGTAGAGGCTATACTCACTTGGTATTGGCCAATTCTCATTGGCATAACTCAATCCCATTGATTGTGCAAATCCTCATGCACAACTATAGTCACAACTGATAGCAATCTGATCCTCTAACACATGTCCCTGCTGAACTGAACATGCACTGACATGCAACTGAGTTAACTGATGTATTCTTTAGTTGCATTATGAGTTAATAATTAGTTTAACAACTCATCATTAGTCTATTTGCAGTTAGACTAATTACAACTAGTTTAACCAAGTCAACTGAACACAACTCCATCAACTCCACAATCAACTCCACCAAACTCAACTGATTGAGTTCTAACTGAAGTCATGCATGCAACAACTCAACTGACCCACAAATAAAACGTATTTCCTTCTGACAGCTGCATGTGCCACATCTGTAGCTCAAACTGAAGTGCTCCAAGAGAATAAGATTAAGTTTATAGTCCAAATATTATTGTGAGATAATAATATTTGACTTTTCTATTTTTGACAGCCACTCTAAAAATAGACTTGATCACTCACACTGTGATCACTCACACTTTCATCAAAAATAGAAGTCCATCTATTTTTTCCAACTTGATCAATCATCCATAAACAACAACCTGCAATCCATAGACATGATCCATATGTCTAAAAATAGATTTGCTGCCAAAAATAGCCTGCGGGCCCACTTAGTGAAGGCGACTCTTTTCACTAAGCTCCATCATCTTGTTGCAATCTCAACAAAATGTATATCTATTGTTAATAAAATGTAATTCATGCTTTATCTTTCCTATCTTTCTCGCTTCCCAAGTCTATTTAACATGGTATCAGAGCAGGCGATCTCCTTCCTTACCTAATTAATTTGAGCCACTTGTTTTTGTGGTCTCTATATATGGTTCTGCGTTACCTGACCTCTGCCGCACTGCACATTTGTTTCTCTGTTTGGCATATACCATTTATAACACCTGCGCCTCTACTACCTGACAATTCATGATTATTCTCACCTACGTTACTGGTTGTCCTGACAAGGTACTGAACAGTCAGAGCATGTACAGTCGAATGCCTGTTGAATAATATTAACGCGGTAACGCTTTCCATAACAATCGAATGCCCGTTGAATAATATTAACGCTCTCCAGACAAAAGGAGTTCATTGCAAATGCTGTGCGTTTGAATTTGTATTTGTGTTGAATGCCCTCTTGGTATGGTATTTGGTGTTACCTACCCATGCTGCTCTCCTAGAAGAGCTTGTAATGGTGTGAATTTCATTCCTTTCCTCTTTGAGTTTCCAGAGTTTCGACATCAAATTCTTCCTTCCGGACTGTTCTTATTCTCTTCGAATTTGGGGTATTTCAGTGAAAACTCTCTGCCACATATGAAACTTGACACGGTCAAACAGGTATTAGAAGCACTAGATCTCTCCCCATGTGCAGTGCCATATACTCCAGTAAGACCAGACGAAGAATCGCAGAGCCTTCGACTTTCGCACGCGACAATGTCATAAGCAGCGTGAAAAGACCATAGGAGAATGCTCGACAAGGCGTGCGAGCCTCCTGCAAAAAACAGAGCGCATTTGAAGACTCTGATTCGTCACAAGAACCACCTCATTGCGTCCCAAGCATAGCACAGTCCTTGATTAAATTGAAGGATATATAGCGTAATCCTATTCCCCCTCTGTATTTAGTTCCCTGTATGAGATGGGGTCCTTGTAATTTGTTGTAATTCGAGCATTCACGCCAAAAGAGGAGGAGGGGACTGTAATTGGCTTCATTTCCCTCGTACTAAGTAGAAGGAGAATATAATTGGCGAGCATTCCTGTGTCTCTGAGCTTTTCTCCTCTACACGGGCAGCGGAAAAATATCTGTTGAATCCGCCGCGGATAAGCCCTGTGACGGTAGGAGAAAGTGGAGCGTCAATTGGCAAAAGAATTGGGCACCTGAGAGCCCCCTACTCTGGAGATCAACAGAATCACTGCTGGAGTATTTGAGAAAAATAAGTGTCATGGGCATATCTGACGTCGACACTTGTGCAATCACTCAGAGATTAACGACGCTGAGAGGACTTTGCTTCTCACTCCGAAAGAGTCACTGCTAACTTTGCAATCTGTGTTTTCAAAAGCTTAATGGCATTACCTATGCTAATCGAAAGAGGTCTGGATGTAATGAGAAATGAAATATAGCTATTAATTTTTACAGTCAAGTCGCATACAAAGTTTTTTTTTCCGGTGGTGTAGTGTAGTCTTTAATAGCCTCTTGGAATGCAGAAAGCATGGCACTACTGCTTTTATTTCAGTGCTTTCTCATCTTACTGTAAAAAATGAGATAGCAAGCATGGTATCTCAAATATTGAAGTGAACTATTGTTTTCTTTGAAGAGAGTGGAAAGATCAGAGAACACTAATTCGTACCCCAGTCAAGGCATATGAGCATTCAAGTCCTGTCCATGACAGTGTTATAATTATTGAAGTTTGTAGTTGTTATCTTTACATATACCATTTTGCATTGCGAATCTACTTTTTGAGTTTCTCTCCAACAGTTTAAGCTCACTATTTTTACCCAAATTTTGAAGTGGTATATGATGAAAGTTGGTCTTAGCGGTTGCTCCAAAGCCTACCATTAAGGCTTGATATTGTTTGTAGAAGAAGATATTGCATAATTGCGCACACTCTTTGCCCACTGCTAAGAAAATGGCTAAGCCTGAAAGAATATTAGAGTTATTGAGAACTCTAATCGTATCCACTGCTCACAGCACTATCACAATCAATAAAAACATTATTGCTCACATTCAAAAATATATACAAAATGCACAAGAAAAGATAGATTTTTTGCAACTTGAATCACAGCTACAGCAAGAAGAGCTACATCAAAATAGACACCATTCTGAACCTCTTTTTGTTTAGAACATTGAGACAACCACCCATCATCATCATGTTAATAATGTTACAATTCATTCAGATTTAGTACCAAACAAAGCAGCAAGGTTACATGCAGATGCAGAAGTTCAGTCTGCACTTCCCAAGCCCATCATCACACCTTGGGAACAACTTGTCCACAACAAGCACAGAAGTGGTCTTGGATATGACAAGGACTTGTCCTTTCATATTCCAGACTATGCCAAGCCCATTCAGTTTCAGAGTGCTCGATTTATTCATGACAGTTCACCTGCTCCTCAAGACAGTTGAGCTCGAGCTGTTCGAGACTCTACCTCTCTTCCACAACAACAACAACAACAGATCGTGAAATGCCAACACTGTGACCGAGTTGACCATCTCAAAGATCATTGTTTCGATCTTCATCCATGTAAGCATTGTCATAAAACCAGTCATTCTTCAAACAGATGCTTCAGAAACAAACATCGTGCAAGAACAAAGATTCATCTTGGATGGATCGCTTTGGCAATGGGCATGAACAACCAAGAAGATATTCCAAACACATGTAAGAACTTGTTCCAGAGTATTGAACAATCTTGCAGTTGAGTTTTCTCCATCATCTCACCTTGTATCACCTTGTATCTGACACGGGGAAATGATGGTCATCTACAAGCTTCAAAGCCACATCAAGCGAGAGCTTGAGCCACAACCTGCCACACCAGTTTCAGAGTTGTAGGGAGAGACAAAGATGCCCGTGAACATGCCTTCAGTTGGCAATGTGGGACACTTCAGCTTCTTGCAAGGTTTGGAGGAGTTCCAGAGACAAAATTGAGAACACTTCCTCTAGCAGAAGACTCAACCTTCTTGCGAGTTTTGGAAGATTTCCATGATATGCATTAAACATTCGAGAGTTGTTGGTCATCCTTAAACCATCACACGTTGAGACTTTCCTTTTCAGGTTGAAGTTTTACCTTTTATGTGGGGTGAGACCTCCCTTTTATGGTTGAAGGTTTCCCTCTTTAAAACAATAGGATCACTTCGTCTAGTAGAAGAATCCATCTTCTTGCCAGTTTTGGAAGAGTTCCGCGAACTGCACTAAGCTTTCCAGTGTTGGTGGCCATCATTAAACCACCCCCCTTATACCAACATTTCATAGAGCACATTAGTGCTGCGATGCATATTTGCACTATATTACAGCTCTCTTGTTGGACTCATACATAACCCTTTGGATTAAGTGGGGGAATGTTGGACACCTAATCCTAAATGGGTTAGTGTGGAAGCTAAAGAGACAAAGGAGTCCAAGGGACATTGGAATGTGAATCCCAACGGTCACCATATTGTAATATAAATGTATATCTATTGTTAATAAAATGTAATGCATGTTTTATCTTTCATATCTTTCTAGCTTCCCATGTCTGTTTAACAAAAGGTATAAGTAGACACAGACTATGAGGAGATGCAATGGAAGAAGAAAATGGAAACGAATACATTAGACAAGTGGTTCTCAATGTATTGAGAACCATGGAAGCGGAAGCTGAGGTGAATGGAAGTATTATTCCTCATGCTCTGCAAAGTGCAACTATGGGTAGAACAATCCAAATTGGCACAATAACAATCCAAATTGGCACAATTGATGGTGGCTATTCGGTGTCGACCGTGAGGTTTAATGATACCACGCATGTCACAATTGAGAGTTTATCAGAGAATATTGATATACGTGTATTAGATAATGAATGGAGTGGAGAGGACGTTCGGCGTTTCCGAATGAATGAAAGTGAATCCGACGAGCGCGAAGATTATCTAACAACATTCACATTTCCGGAGAATACTATTGTCCTTCGAGCCGTACAAGATTATCGCCAAGCCAACGAAGATCCGGATGATCTGGATTTTATGAGTGGGCAAATTATATGGAATTCCAGATTCACATGGCGTCAGATCAAACAACATCTGGAGGACAATACTTATAATTTCGATTTCAAATTTGAATTTATCATGATTGGTCGGCGTAACATTACAGAGGGGGGAGTAAATAGTAATCTTACGGAGGAAGAAGCGGCTGATAGTCTTCGTGCAGCTGTGGATGGGTTGCCATTAGCTACGATTAGCGAATATAGTCAAAGCAGTGATGGACCGATGTGCTCAATTTGTCTAGAAACGTTTTCCAACGAAGAGCCGGCAAAACAGTTGCCATGTAAACACTTCTATCATTCGAGGTGTATTCTGTTATGGTTTTGTGAAAACATTTCATGTCCAATATGCAGAGATGAACTTGAGCTGTTTCGATTGAGAGGTGTGAATTAAAGATTCATATGTAGTTTAGTTATCGATTTTTGGATAATTTTTACTCGGATTTTCTGAACAGTTCTCTCTAGATGGCTATGAAAATGGCCTGGATGAGCTTTATGAGCTTTGTGTACGAGAATACATGGTTTTAATCCGTTTTTTATTGTTTTTAATTTCAATAATTTAAGAGTTTTTTATATTCTACGTATAGTCAAATTCAGACTATTATTTGAATGTCCGTGAAACATAAAACTAGTGAAATTACATTTACCGCTCGATATAAATAGATATATAATTTTCCATTAAAGAATATCAGACAACTATTTTTAATGTAAAAGTACAAATGCATTTGCGAATTAAAACACTAATATATTTTACTCATATAAATTATATATATATCGGTAAACTTAATTATAATTCTCGTTGCAAACAAAGCTTACAGAAGCATGGGTCAATAACCTGCTATGTTTTTCTTATATTAGAGATAATTACTCCTTTTATGAAAATAGTATGAGGTTTAATATTAATGGTTATATAACTTTAATATTAGCTTTCTTCAGTAATTATGAATAATATTAATACTAATAATTATTAGCAATATTTTTTAGATTAATATTGATTAATTAATATAAATATAAATATCAATGATAATACTGGAAATATTATTAATACATATCATCACGTTGCATTAATATTTTATAATATTATCCATATTATAATATTATATTAATTATAAGATAAATATTTTATAAATGCAATATTAATATTTTTTAGGTGTTGTCTATAAATTACCATTTTAAGTGGTTTTTTAGGTTGGTAACAAATTGGTTACGAGACTCTTTTGTTTGTGTTACAAAGGACCTAGATCCACACAATGATTTGAATATTAAAATACAACATACATACTCTATACCCCTATTGTTTGGAGTGTGTGATGTCTTACAAGAAAACATGTGCTCTTAACCATTAAGCCGACTCAATTTATTGGGGGTTTTTTGAAAAGATAATAATGTTGTTGAGAGGCAATAATGATGTGATCTGTAATATAATATATTAATCATAGTCAACCATATAAGTGAGCCACCGACAACCATAATCAACCATGTTCAACCTAAAGTGGAGGGTGATGGTAAACTATAGTAAAACCATGGCTATTATTTAAAACCCATCATTGCAATGTTTACCATAGTAAAACCATTGCCAAGAATAGAAAAATCACAGTTAAGATATGGCCAATCCTAGTGAAATTGTATGCAAATTGTGGCCTATTATATTCAATCATATTCAACCATAATCAAGCATACTTTGAATCATTAAACCATGTTCAATGATGGTGAATCATGATCAACCATAATTAGCCATACTCATACAATCATTAACCATAGTCATTCATAGTCAAACATAGTAAGTGATGTTTAAACATGCTTGTTGTGGACAACTATAATCAACGAGGTCCAACCATGGTTAAATCATGCAAATACCTAGTTCATGTGTTATCAAAATGTTTAATAATATTAATATTAATATTAATATGGTTTGAACATGTTGGTTTATTAACATGGTTGATTATGTTTGACTATGAATTGTCTTCAACTTTTGTCAAACATAATCACTTATTATTCTTATTGATTAGTATTAATAGTTAAACATTGTCAACTAAATTAGGTAAACAAAGCCAAACAAAATTCCTTTGTAGTGATTGTTTAAATAGTTAACCATGATCAAACTTCGTCAACCCATTGTTTATTATATTTCATATTAGTCAAAGTTGTTGAGTCATAGTAATCCTTAGTCAACATAGCTCAACCATGTTCTATTATAGTAAAACATTCTTGAAAAAAGTAAAACATTGTCAACCTTAGTTTACCAAGGCCATCCTTGGTTAGGCATAATAAATATTTAAAAATGTTTAATAAGAACAATATTATCATTAATATGATTTATTATTATTATTGTCAAGTCAAAATCATATAGACATCTATGTAGCGTCGTAATGTGGCAGCTGTGTTGTTGCAATATTACGTTACATTGCAATTTGTCCAACATTACAATCTCATAAATAGTGTCATTGTGTTATATTATATTCAAATCTAGCCAATGTCACAATGTGATATTACAAAATGAGTTAATCAAATTTAATAATGTGGTTGACTAGGTTGGACTATGTTCGATAGTCAAGACTCATCAACTTTAGTCAAACATAAAAACCTATTAATATTTGACTCCACAAAATCAAATCAAAATTCTCACGAGACCAATGATTTGTAGACACCTTCATATGGGAGATAAAGTATCGAATGCCATATGTTTACCCAATCCTCCATTATTTCTTCCAAAGTGAAGAGAAGAATGATGTACCTATCTCTCCTCTCAACTTGACAATATAACCATTCCTATGAAGGAATGTACCCTTTCCTATAAAATGAATGTATGCAAGCTCCATCTTAACTATGGACTAGACGAAGCTCCCTCTTAACCCGAGAATTGCTTCCAACAAATTTTTTTTCTAGGTGGAGATCATGGGATATTTAGTTTATTCTATAGCTCCTTCTTTTGATGTCATCAAACTCATCTTCTGAAAAATTGTGAAGCCTTCTTCTTTTCGTACGGCACACGCCATTCATCACTTTCCTCAATTAATTCATGTCATCCTTTCTTTTTTCGGAAAGATGTCTTGTAGTCCATGCATGGCTTTCCTTCATATAACTTCCTCTTCCAGGATGCCTTTTTATTTTCGTAGAGTACAGGCCATCTATCACTTTCCTCAATTAGGTCATGTTGTCCTTTCTTTTATCAAAAAGTGATATTCAACTCCACTCATGGCTTTCCTTCATATAATTAGCTTTTTGATGTCATGCTTCCTTCACGATCTTCACTCGTCCCACATGATTGCTAGTTGTAGGTCACAACTACAATGTAACGAACCTCGAGAGCCTACCCTAAAATTTAGCTACTAGGCTCCATTAAATTGAGATTTGGTCTCTATTAGAGTTAAGTTTAGCTTGAGTCATGATATATTCATTTCAATCATTGTATGCACACTATTATTCATGCATTAAGCATTTTAGGCTTCCATTCCTTTTTTTTTTAAGTTGCATGTGAGAATAAACATACTTTATTATCACGTGAATGGTTACTATTCCTCTATCTCCACTACTTTTAGTAATTGAATTACAGTTGGAGTAATGATACATACTAATACCCTTAGGTACAACCAAAATCAACACTTCTTCAACACCACCAATGGATTAACCCTTAGGCATAATTAGATAAAGTGTTCAAACTTATCAGTACTTTGAAGCCTTCATGAAAGAATTAACATGTGTACACTATAGTAGTCTGAGAAATACTTACACATATATTGTATGCACAAAAAGCCCACCATAAATCCCGATCATTCCGTAATACAAATTCTTAGCACAAATAATTGGAATCTTAGACTAGATAATATCAATTGCTATAACTGAACTATATATCTCATGAATCATATTAACACATAATCTGAAGTGGGGAAACATATCCACTACTACATCAATTTCACATAATATATATTCCTCTACTGATTTTAACTTGGACTACATTAATAAGCCATAATTTCCATATGCATCATCTCATAAAATCCATTATCTTAGATAATCTATAAGAGTCACATGCACAAGACTGCAATTATTTTCATACATGTACATAACACAACATTTATACAATTGAACTAAATGATTGAATGACAAAGTATATACCACGCATGTAAATCTACTCATAATCATCTCATTCAATTTCTCTAGTCATTTTAATGTCAAGGAAACCTATGCAATCTTATCGTAGACAAAATGATCTTATAACAGATAGGGGAATAAGACAACATACAAAACAATCCATGCAAATGAAATCAAGTAAAACATCCCTTTGAGAGAGGAGCACCACCACAGAACCATGAATCACCTTTGATTCCCCCCAAGTCAAGGTTCTTTCCATGGATCGACCACCCCAATTGATCTACGAAATGGGTATTTAATACCCTCTTTCATGATATGGCTTCCATTAGCAACATCCCACTTTTATGGATTTTTATCCATTTTCCTCGGCCTTTTTTGGAAATGCTTGCCTTTATCTCCTGCAAGACCTTTCTCATAAAATCTTACCTTCATCTCCCACAGTGTTTATGATTTTTCCTTGATGGATATTTATCTCCAATCCATCCACGCTTATCTAGAATCACATCTAGAACCTTTATCATGAAATATTTATTCCTATACCATTCCTCAATGGGATTTGGCAAGAATCTCATCTCTTGGTGTCTTGCTTTTCCAAGTGATTTATTCATTAATTTATTTAATAATGTATTTTCTTTTCATATTATACATCATACTTAGCTTTCCTCAGCTTAGGTTTACAATATTTGACACACGAGGGAGTGGTGTTACATAATTTCCCCCTTAAACTTTACACCGTCCTCACTGTATTACTGCACCTTCCTTCACTGGTAGTTGTCTCTCAATCCACGTCTTTTATGGAATTTCTATTTCATGCAAATATATATATATATATATATATATATATATATATATATATATATATATATATATATAATATATATATATATATATATATATATATAGACATATATATACATAAATATATATATATACATATATATATTGGTTACAAGGAGTCCTCCCATCACATCTCCTTCCATTGCTACCTGTAACATTGGTTTCAAACAATTTTGTAAGAAATTTTGGATTCACAATTGCAACGAAATTTTCCACAATTAACTTCATGATTTAATACACAATACTAATAAAGTAGCTACGACTTATATTTCTTTTTATTTATTGTGTTTGAAGGAATGCATGTCTCTCCCTTGCATTCTTCCAAGCCTTTGTGTTCTTGCCTAACACTTGCTTCCTGCAATTTCTTTACATACAACAAGTCAATTTGCATATTTTCCACATCAATATGAATATAACATCATAATCATATATAATAATCATAATCATATGTATTCCAATATGCACTTAAATCGTGGTTACTTATTCTTGAACCACTTCTTAGTTTCCTTCCTCTGTGCAACCTCTAGATCTGTTGCCCTGTCAGACACCCACCTAGTGTCTTCATGCATACCTGCACACATGGTGTATGACACACATAGATATACACATCATGTTTTAATCATGCAATGCATCTAGTCATAATGGTACCATATGCACTACTTGTACATAGTACAATCTGTAGCACTACAAACCATACCATGCCCACAACATCACTTGCATGACATACACTTTATCCACATGTCTCCAACCATGTTAGTATCATGCCAAACATTCCTTCATCTATTTCTAGTAAGTAGAAAAATTGTGCTCAGTGTATAAGGAATTCTCATGAACATGTTCCATTTATGCAACCAAAGGAAGTTCTATGTCATACCATTCAAACAATCATTTTCCTATCATGTGGTTGCAACAATATCAACATAATATAATAAAAGTCATCATGCACACTACAACTCAATCATGAACATATCTTCTTCCTAATAATCAAGTGGACTATTAACTCATAGATTTTTGAAATCATCATATCAATACTCAATAATTCACCTCATGTGATTTAATATTTCCCTTTTTATGACTCAACATCTTGTTGGTGTAGGTAAGATCTCATTCAATAAACAATATGCACATGCATGCATTTTCCAATTAGGGGTTTGAAGTTGAAACTTATACTATTAACCTATTCACATCCTTAAGACCAAATATTGGTTATCCTCTCTCATCTTTTTTTATGCATGTGTTATTTTATTGTTAACATTAAATTTTTAAACCATTATGAGTGGTAATTTTGAAAAATCTTTTTTCTTCTTCCAATTTTTGCTTACTAACTTAGAGGCATTTTTCGAACAAGCATCAAGGCTTGGTTGTATATTTATTTCATGTATGTACACTGGATGTGCCTTTGAGGTCCTTCCATGGACCTTATTATCATATCATTAAGTATGTATACAATAGGTTGTATCATACTTTCACACCCATTTGACAATCTCATTCTTGTTTCAGGTTATTTTGTCATGTGTTTTATGACTCTTGATTTATTTAACCAAGATTCCATAGATTCCAACCTATGAATGTTAAATTAACTATTCATAATTTTCTTTCAAGGTTTTGTTTCCTTCATTAGGGTGTATTTAGATCATTTTCTTATTAGTTATTGGCAACTGATATCCAACGCTAATTACATCATGACTTGCATGTACACTTATTGATACAATCAGATTAAATTAGAAATACATTTTTTAAAGATATTTAGTCTCATATTAAAACCAACCTTGTCTTTTACATCTCACATCCTTTCATAGGATATTTTAGCATAACTTCGCTTCCTTAAGTTATGTTCTTTCTTAGACAATCATGCAACTAATAATTTGATTTCATATATAGATAGGATAAGATGGCTTATCTCTATATTACATTCATGAGTTGGTATTTTATTTAATATTTTCCCTTATATGGAAATGATAGTCTTTTAAATATGTTAGGTTGCTCATGTCATCAGATCTATGAACCACTTATTGCTTACTCAACTAATTGGTTCTGATTTTGTTTCAATATAGTTTTTTCAAAGGAGTCTCTATTCCCCATACTATAACTATCCAACATAATTTCCATTTTTCTCATACATTCATTTAACGATTGTTAAAACATCATAGTTTAATCTTGAAGTTCTCATCCAAAACCAATTAGACCCCAGATTACAATGTAACTTCTTCTTTTATTTTATCATAGTTAAGTTGTGAGATTTTTTATTCTTCGACATATTAAGGCACATAAATGCAACTCATTTCACCCCATAATATGTCCTACATGCAAGTCAGCTTGCAAATGTACAACTAGAGTATTCACGTTCTTCTACTATAAGCATTACTTGTTCACCAGATTGACATTGTCTTAATCTCATGACCATGCCTTTTTAGGACTATCAATTATTTAGTTAACTTGTTATACATATTTTCAAGCATCGCCTTTCAATCATGTCATTATGTCAACATAATAATGTTTATCCATAGTTTAATTTTTGTAACTGCTATCATTTATAATAACTTTTTAATATTAATAAACATGTTATTTTCCCACTTTAACACTCCTTTATGCAACATATCAGAGTAATCTCTCGTAACCCCATACCAAATAGCACCATCTCATCATCACATAAAATCATAGACAATTTGTGGATTGGTCTATATGATTGCAGTAATAGATTAAACAATACTTATGTCTGTCATGACTTGAGGGCCACAATATTATTCAGAATCATGAACAAATTCTAGTAGCCATATGAAATATAGAATATCATTAATTCTTCATGCCATATTTGTATACTATAATCATACTTAAACAAAATCCAACATCGTCACTTGAAGCCACTTGTTCATTATGTCCTATAGCATGCAATAACAACTTAATTATAAGATTTTTCACATGACACTAAAGATTAATACACTTCTTTCTTATCCCATTCGACTCTATCTTTTTCAAAATCGCTTAATTCTATTGTTTTAAAAATCATAAACATATTCATAATTTGTTCATGCATACTTTTCATGCTTACCATTAACAAATAATAAGTCGCGCATATAGAAACGTAGAGGCTAAGCTACAACCCTTAAACAATTCGAGAATACTCATTTTCTTATGGTATGATATTTCTACTCATGTTTTGGGCATGGAACACAATTATCTTAAATCTCAGATACACATGCTTATTGTAATTTACAATGACCTTTTTGTTTATATGTCATGAGTATTCTTTCTTTCTTGCTTAATTAAATTTGGAGACTTAAAGGATCGCGTGTCATTGTGAAGATTGTTAACATGTTTTGAGTATCAGCCATTTCTAGTCGACATATGATTTCATTATCACTAAAATTAGTTATTGTGAAAAAAATAAGGTGATGGAGAGGTCAAACAATAAACCTAATTTTATAGTTTATGAACCACAAGTACCAAAACTGTATCTCACCATTAATATTGCATTCAACAATATTATTCTTTAGTTACTTAATCTCTAATCAAGATTCTTTCACCATTTATGATAACATAAATCATCTTTCCCCAAAAGATTTATTTGAAGATCAGTTTTCAAATTTTCTCCTACCATAATATTGCAGCTATTCTGAGGTATACGTGTACATCCTCATGGAGCTAGTAGTTGGGAGAATGGTTCACTTTTCCTAGGTTCGATTTTAATCCATGGAACATTTAATTTCCATCATACTAAAGATGGGAAAAATATATTGAAAGACCCTTCCAAGAAATACAAAAAACCCTATTCGAAACCCTAGAGCTTCTAGACTTTATCTTGCCTTCAAAAATAAAAAAGTCCACGTGTATTTCTAATAAGAAATAAATAAGAGTAAAGCAAGTGAGCAGTCTACAAAAGTAATTTCGAACGAATATCTCTTAAATCTTCGACATAAATTGTAGAATAACATTAAACACTTTATAGCATCGCATAACGCCAAAGTGGTTGGTGTGCTATATGTGGCCTGAATGAGAACCAATGTTTAAAAATCACAAATCAATTCACAACCAATTCACAGCCAGCATCACACGAGCGAGAAAATCATGTGATATTGTAAGGGAAAGCCCACGAAAGGAGCTGCATGTACTACACCTCTAATGACTTCATGCCATTTGGAGTTAACCTATTTGCTTAACAATTATGCATAACAATTCCAAAGAATATATTTTAAAATTTATTTTTAAAGGTAAAGAGGCACTTCTTTGTTTGAGTAATCAAAGTAAGACTCAACATTTACGCAGTCACTTTTTTGCTGCACGAAACAACACCCGGTTCCACCATTCATTCGAATAATTCATGCAATTCAATCCAACGCAACAAGCGCCAAGGCACAAGATAGATGAGCCATCAACAATTATAGAAACAACCATGGCAATCCCCACTATTTTACCTCTAGTTTTCTTTTTCAACTTTCCTCTACCATAATATCACAGATTATTCAGAAGTCACAGATGATTTTTCCAAAATCATAAATTAAATATGGAAAAAATTATGGACAACGCAAAACCCTTTCTTCGTTCGAGATTTGTGATCTTATTCGCATTTATCTAAATTCAAAACAACAATGTTCATGCTTAATACCATCAACAAAAAAGAGGGAATATATATTCATATGGTTTATATTTTAATAAAACATTAGAAATGGAATGAATAACGACCCATACGCTCTACATATTTTTCATGGTCATTGTCAAAAACGAGTCATGGGACATCGATATCAGCACAACAATTCCCTTTTCATAGACATTCCTTTGTTACAAACTAATTTGTACAACTGTGAGGTTCCAACTATGATTAATTCTAGTATTTATGAGTGATGTCTCATATTTATATGGCATCTTACACCATTATTCAACATGTAATATAGTTAGCCTCTTAAATTCCTATAATTATCAGGCTTGACTCTCACAGCTTGAGAACAAGATAGCTCATCCAAGGATTGACTTGGCTTATTTAAAGATGAGTAGATTCTACACATTGGAAGATACGGCACATGGTAGAAGATGGTATAAACCTTACCCTTGGTTCCAGCTTTTACCTGATCTTGATGATGATTATTAGTTAATGTGATGAGGATTTAGTTAATGCAACTTAGGATAATCATTATCCTAAGCCAACACCTTCCATGTGAGTGGACAATTGACAAAGGAAATAGCTAGCTATGATAGTACGGCCACTCGATTGGCCTCTAAAAGGAAAAGGAAACCGTGATCGTGATTTTATGCATCCCCTAACTTGGTATACATCGATGCTTTTATCCACAAATCATGGTTTTTGAACCACCCAAACTAGTGTGCATGTTATTTGAGAAACCTTCTAATATCAACCAAAAAAATAAAATGTTGCTTTCTCTGGTAGCGCAAGAGGAATAAAATAGCACAATCAACGCACCAAATGCCCCAAATTTCTATCGACCCCTCCAAAGTTGTGATAAGCATCTATAAGGCAACATTCAAAAAAGAAGAAACAATAGTCTTATCCTATATTCCTATCATAGAACCGCATAGTGCAATGTTATTGCCTTTTCCCAATGCTGTAATGGATAGGGTTCCTATATCGTGATCCAAAAAAAAGTCGGCTTTTTGGAAATGAAGAGTTTCATACCTCCTCATATGGAAATATTGATAGTTTGGTAGATAGAGAGGTCGCTAGGATGATTGGATTAAGATGCAACTATCAAATCCATATAATCAATACCTTAATGGAACCTACATTTTAATTCTAGCTCTATTGTTCTCAATTCTAATTTTATGAATCTGGAGATCTATGCATAGTCTCCCTAAAATTATGAAATAACATCTTTCACATTGAGATAGACCAAGTTTTGTATTGTTTTTATGAGTTACACTCAGTTCCGACATGAACCAATTATATTCTATACCTCTCGATTTCTCTTCACACTTCCAAGTGCTTTCATTGTTCTTTTACATCCTTCCTCGACCTCATTGACCACCCACCCAGATCTACGCACCCCATATTGCGGGTGGCACGACTTTGGAAATTTCAAACCGTGTGATGTAGTAGAGCCTGAAATTGTCCCTCTGCAAAATGTACGATGAGAATACAAACAACCTAGAACATGGATTGACTATAAATTGATTCAAACCCTCCCTATCTACGTGAGTTAGAGACAACGGTTTTCCACCCATTCTTACTATCAATACAACACCATTTTTTTAAATATCAGTTTTGAAAGGGGAAAAACTCAAGAAACTTTATGTGATCATAATATTTGATATGGAGTGGATACAAATGTTAGTGCTTCCAGTAACCATGTTAATATTTGGATTCATTCTTGAAGAATCCTAATTTCCCTTGATGACTGGAAGTCATGTTCTATGTTTCAAGTTTCACCTTTTAAAAATTTAGGGTTATTTTTCTTATAGGAATTTATAATCAAAATCTATCCACAAAACTCTATGGAAGTGAATGAGTCCATAGGGCTTGGTGTTTGAACCTATGCTCTAATACCATTTGTATGAACCTCTTAAGCCTACCTAGAATTTAGCTGCTAGGCTCCATTAACTTGAGATTTGGTCTCTATTACAGTTAAGTTTAGCCCGAGTCACCAGTATATTAATTTCAATCATTATATGAACACTATTATTCATGCATTAATAATTCTAGGCTTCCATTCCTTTATTTTGGTTAACTTGCAGGTGAGAACCAATGGACTTTATTATCACGTGAATTTTTACTACTCCTGCAACTGTCACCACTACCTTTAGTAACGGAATTACATTGGATGTAATGAGACATACTCATACCCTTAGGTACAACCACAACAATAATTCTTCAACACCATCAATGGATTAATCCTTACTCATTATAATATTAAGCATTCAAACTTATCATTACCTTGAAGCCTTCATAGAATCATTAACATACATACACTACAATTGCTATTGTCCAATTTCTACATCATAGTCAGATAAATGCTAACACATATATTTTATGCACCAAGCTCACCATAGATGCCAATCCCATAATACAAATGCTTACCATAGATAATTGGAATCTTAGACTAGATAATATCAAGTTCTAGAACCAAAGTATATATCTCATGCATCATATTAACACATAAGCTAAAGTGGGGCAACATATCAATTACTGTATCAATTTCACGTAATATATATTCCTCAAATAATTTTAACTTGGACTACATTAATAAACCACAATTTCCATATGCGTCGACGAAATTATCTCATAAAATCCATTAACTTAGATAATCTATAAGAGTCACATGCATAAGGCTACAATTATTTTCATACATACAGGTAACACATCATCTATACAACTAAACTAAATGATTTAATGATGTAAAGTATATATTGTGAATGTAAGTCTACTTATAAGCATGTCATGAAATTTCTACAATCATTTTCATGGCATGGAAGCTTAAGCAATCTTCTCATAGAAGAAATGATATTATAACAAATAGGGAAAGAAACCAACATACAGAACACTCCACGCATATGAAACGAACTAAAAGATCACTTGGAGAGTGGAACAACACCACCCAACCATGAATCGCCTCTAATCCCCCCCGAGCCAAGGTTCTTTCCATTGATCAAATGCCTCTAATTGATCTACTCAATGGGTATTTAAAACCATCTTTCATGATATCGTTTCCATCAGCAGTGTCCCACTTTTATGGATTTGTATCAATTTTCCTCGGCCTTTTTCATAAAATATCACCTTTATCTCCCACAAGGCATTTCCTCATTGTAGAAATTTTGAATCATGTGACACTTATTCACAGAGATTTTCCTGATTATACACTATTTGCAGAATCATGAATAATACATAACCTCCTCTACGTTGATCATCAATTTAGCAGTATTAAGAAACATTCACATGCGCATATTGAAGTATCAATCACACATATCAACACAGTATGTATCTGGGGAAAGCATAAAGATGAAAACCCCAAACTATCTTTATATTATATTGATTGATAACATGTAACAATACATAGTACAATACTCCTAACAAGTACTTAGTACTATCTCCACTTGTTACACACAAACTAGCTTAGATCTAAATCAAGTCGCTGCTTAAAATCTCCTCCAATGTTTGCCTACCTCTACCACGCAATCCCACACCTGTCAGCAAAATCTAGTGTGTGATCCAAGCTCATTTTTCCTTGGTTTTTACTGCGCGATCCTCATTGGCAATCTCCATCATTGATTGTGCAAATCACATGCACAACTATAGTCACAACGGGCAGCTCTCTTGCCCTTTCGCTCACCTCTAACACTTGTCTCCACTGAACTGTCCATGCACTGAGTTAACTGATGTATTCTTTAGTTGATTTATGAGTTAATAATTAGTGAATTAATTAATAATTAATTCACACCACTCATCACTAGTGTATTTGTTAGTTAGACTAAATACAAGTAGTTCAACTAAGTCAAGCTGAGCAAAACTCCATCAACTCCTCAATCAACTACACCAAAACTCAACCACTTGAGTTCTAACTGAAGTCCTTCATGCAATAGCTCAACTAACCCATAAGAGAATTGTATTTCCTTTTGGCAGTTGCATGTGCCACATCAACTCAAGTGCTACAAGAGGATAAGATAATGTTTATAGTCCGAATATTATTAAGAGCTAATAATATTTGATTGTTCTATTTTTAGCCTGACAGTCTAAAAATAGGCTCCGCCCATATGTCTAAAAATAGAAGTCCATCCATTTTTACCGACATGACCAATAATCCACAAATATCATCTTTCATCTCATAGACCATGATCCATATGCCTAAAAATAGACATAGTTTGAAAATAGACTTTGCGCCAAAAATAGCCACTGGGCCCACTTAGTGAAGGAGACTTCTTTTCACTAAGCTCCATCATCTTATTGCATTTTCAACAATCCTCTCAACAAGATACGGATTATCTACAACCCCTATCCTATCTCTATGGTATTGGAAGTTGCTCCCGGTGAGCGCCTTCGTCAAGTTATCAGCATCTTGATCCTCCGTGGGAATATATGAAAGTAACATGATTCTCCACTGCAAACAATCTCTGATATGAGGGTACCTGATGTCGATGTGCTCTGTTGGGCTCCCTGCCCAATCTACATCCTCCTGTTTGTACCACAATCCATATCCAGATGTGCCTCTGAGATAACGCAATACATGCTTGTCTGCCTTCCAGAAGAGCTTGGTTGGCTTAACCATAGCTTGAGAAAGTTGGTTAACAGCATAGCATATATCAGGTCGTGTATTGACCAAATACATAAGCGACCCCACCTATTGTCAATAAACAGTGGCATCCACTACCTCTGCTGAAGTAGAATCATCATTCCTCCATCCTCTAGGAAGAGGAGTATCAACAGGCTTGCAGCCATGCATGTTGAACTTCTCCAGTGTCTCCTGAGCATACTTACCCTGAGAAACAAATAGTCCATCACTGTGCTGCCAAATTTCCAATCCTAGGAAATAATGAAGGAGGCCTAAGTCCTTCATCTCAAACTCTCGACCAAGATCCTCCGTATCAACAACTCATCTCCCGTTAAAATCAAATCATCTACATAAAGTACAATGATAGGAAACTTACCGTCCACCACAATCTGGTATAGGTTAGGTTCCACCTCACTCTTGGAGAATCCAAGTCCGATGAAATAACTGTCTATCCGTGTGTACCAAGCACAAGGTGATTATTTCAACCCATACAATGCTCTCTTGAGCCTGCACACATGTGACTCGCTGCTGAAGATCTCGAAACCTCTGGGCTGCTCTATGTACACCTCCTCCTCAATGAATTCGTTGAGGAATGCAGTCTTGACATCCATATGATGAATGTTCCACCCCATCTCTGCTAAGAGAGCAAGAATCGTCCATATGGAAGAATAACTTGCAATAGGTGCAAATGTCTCCTCATAATCGATCCCCTCTATCTCTGAGAAGCCTTGGGCAACAAATCTTGCCTTGTACTTCTCCACACTCCCGTCAGCTACCTGCTTCACTTTGTAGATCCATCTCGAACCCACCACTGATTTCCCTTCTGGTCTTGGGACAATCTCCCATGCACTGTTTTTGACAATCGAATCATACTCTTCCACCTTTGCATCTACCCATGCGGGAACCTCCACAACTTCCTCGAAAGAGGATGGCTCAGTCATGAAACGTTTGCTCACAAGAGCCATATATCCAGTGTACCGATTAGGTGACTGTCTCTGTCTGCATTGTGTTGTAGGTGGTCCTACAACCTTCTCTACATCTTGAGCCAGTTGCTCAGCTTTTGTAGTGTGCTTTCTCCCTCCGATGGTTGGCGCTGCATGAGTGGTCTCTTCCACTCCGTGAACTTCATCTTGTGGCTGATCCACGTCTTGAAGCTCATCCTTAGGAACTAATAGCTCCTCATCTGCATGCAAGTGTGGCTCCCTCTCAAGAGAAAACTTCATGGCTTTCTCCTGCTAAAATTTTATATCCCGTCGCACAACAGTCTTGCGACTGTCTGAAAAATACACAAGATAGTTATGGGGCGTATCAGTGTACCCCACAAATATCGTAACCTCTGTGGTCAGCTCGAGCTTCTTCCTGGCATCCTTCGTCACATCCATGTAAGCAGGAGAACAAAAAATCTTCAAATGGGAAATATCAAGCCTCTTACCAGAATAAGCCTCCTCGGGTGTACTCATGCCAAGTATCGTGTGAGGACAACGGTTCTGCACATATACTGCAGTATTGCATGCCTCTGCCCACAAGTGAAGGGGTAGGCGCTGATCATGCAACATCGCCCGTGCAACACGCACGATCGTTTTGTTCTTCCGCTCAACAACCTCATTCTACTGTGGGTTGTGGGGAGCTATGAGCTCTCTTCGAATCCCTTTTGTGCTGCAGAAGTCCTTCAACTCACCAGAGATGAATTCACCACCATTGTCGCTCCTAAGTCGAATCCCTTTTGTGCTACAGAAGTCCTTCAACTCACCAGAGATGAATTCACCACCATTGTCGCTCCTAAGAGCCTTCACCTTCTTCCACGATTCCTTATTGACCAGTGCTTTGAACTCACAGAACTTTGAGTACGTCTCGCTCTTCTTCTGCATGAAGAAGATCCAAAACTTTATACAGAAATCATCAACAAATATCACATAGTACCTGTGCTTTGCTATCGAAGCTACTGAGAAAGGTCCACACACGTCTATGTGAATTCTCTCAAGGATCATTGTGGCATGACTATCCTTCTTGTGAAAGGTGGCTTTCATAAATTTTCCCAAAGTACACCCCTTGCACTGATCTGACTGCACAAGACTGCCTTTAGGAAGCCCAGTAGAAATTTACTGCAGTATCTTCAAGGCTCCATGGTGAAGGTGGCCCAATCTATGGTGCCACAGTTCGCCATCATCCTGGTTCACCACTCCTTCTACCTTGCATGCCATTGTTGCGCAGCCATCTACATGCAACTGATAAAGGTTTTTGACTCGAACCCCTATCTTCCGGGTTTCTGTAGTTGTCTTACTGTGCAGGAAAGCCTTTCCCTCACTAAAAACAACAACATATCCCTTGTCTTCTAACATCGCTACAGAGATAAGATTCTTCTTCAATCCTAGAACATGCATCACTTCCTTCAATACGAAGGTTTTAGCAGAATCCCTGTCAAAGGAAATGGTACTGATACCGGTCGCACTGTATCTACCATCATCGCCCATCTCAATGTGCACTCCAAGATCTTTCTCATTCAGATGAGAAAACAAATCTCGATCTCCTGTCATGTGGAAATACACACAAACGTCCAAGAACCATACTGATCCCATCACACTTGATACCAAGCATGTAATCAGCGAAAAGCCCAGCTCAAACTATGAGGCTAAAGCCTCTCTGACTGCAAATCCAACAACGTGCTTACTTTTCTTCTTCTGCGGACAATTTGTGCCATAGTGTCCATGCTGGTGACAGTGAAAGCTCATCACCTTGGACATGTCCTTCTTCTTGCCTTTGGCACCAGAATGAGAAGCTTTCTTGTTCTTACCCTTCTTTTCTTTGGTAGCCAAAGCACAATTTTCTTCATCAGATGCCTTTGATGAAGATCCGTCCTTGGTATTCCGCCTGATCTACTCTTGCACAAGATCTGACCAAAGTCTCTCCCATCCTGGCAATTTCTCCCGACCATTGATAGAGTCTTGATAGGAATGCCAACTCTTCGGAAGACCAAGTAGATCCAAGCTCACTAAGTCCTCATCATCGACAGTCACCCCCACACTTCCCAGCTCATCCTGGCATTGGGTGAACTTCGTGAGATACTTGGGCATACTGTCGCCTTTCTCACACTTTATGTTTCTGAGTTTATCCTTGAGCGCCATCATCCTCTAGTCGCTCTTGCTTTGGAATAGATATGTAAACGTTTTCCACATGAACTATGGAGAAGCCTTTCCATGGAGGCTGGACACAACCAATCCCCGACTTGAGCAGCATCAGTAGGTTTTGGGGCATTCGCTTATATGAACTCCTTCAACCCATTATCATCTAACACCGCCTTCATCCTGTCCTTCCATGCAGTACAGTTCGAGCTGCTCTCAAGGGCATACTCCAATCACAATCCGTTGAAAGACATTTCAACTTTGACACCAAGAAAACACTACAGCAAATTCGAATTCCACCAGCTCAAAACTCAACTGCTTTTGATCTAAAATTCGTGAGAACAAAGTATTTCTTGTATAGAGATAGATTGTATGGGCATTCATGAGATATCTCACCTTCTAAAAGAAGGATGAATCCAGAAGCTACCTGGCCTTATTATAGACTCTTCCTGAAGAAATAAAATGTAAACACTTCCTGAATAGTAGATCTGATGATCAATCCTCGCTTTGATATCCTATAGAACTTCTTCTACAAATCAACCAGCTCTGATACCATGTAGAAATTTTGAATAATATGACACTTATTCATAGATATTATCCTAATTATACACTATTTGTGGAATCATGCATAATACATAACCTCCTCTATGTTGATCATCAATTTAGCAGTATTAAGAAACATTTGCATGTGCGCATTGAAGTGTCAATCACACATATCAACATAGTATGTATCCGGGAAAGCATAAAGCTGAGAACCCCCAACTATCTGTATTTGATTGAGAACATGTAACAATACATAGTACAATGCTCCTCACAAGTACTCAGTACTATCTCCACGTGTTACACACAAACTAGCTCAGATCTGAATCAAGTCGCTGCTTCAAATCTCCTCCACTGTTTGCCTGCCTCTACCATGTAATCCCACACCTGTCAGCAAAGTCTAGTTTATGATCCAAGCTTGTTTTTCCTTGGTTTGTACTGTGCAATCCTCATTGGCAATATCCATCATTGATTGTGAAAATCACATACACAACTATAGTCACAACTGACAGCTCTCTTGCCCTCTCACTCACCTCTAACACTTGTCTCCATTGAATTGTCCATGCACTGAGTTAACTGATGTATTCTTTAGTTGATTTATGAGTTAATAATTAGTGAATTAATTAATAATTAATTCACACCATTCATCACTAGTGTATTTGTTAGTTAGACTAAATACAACTAGTTCAACTAAGTCAAACTGAAGACAACTCCATCAACTCCTCAATCCACTCCACCAAAACTCAACCACTTGAGTTCTAACTGAAGTCCTTCATCCACTAGCTCAACTAACCCATAAGAAAATCATATTTCCTTCTGGCAGTTGCATGTGCCACATCTGTAGCTCGAACTGAAGTGTTGCAAGAGGATAAAATAATATTTATAGTCCAAATACTATTAAGAGGTAATAATATTTGATTGTTCTATTTTTAGCCTGGCAGACTAAAAATAGACTCCGCCCATATGTCTAAAAATAGAAGTCCATCTATTTTTACCAACACAACCAATCATCCACAAATAGCATCCTGCATCTCATAGACCATGATCCATATGTCTAAAAATAGACTTTGCGTCAAAAATAGTGAGCGAGCCCACTTAGTGAAGGCGACTTCTTTTCACTAAGCTCCATCATCTTGTTGCATTTTCAACACTCATAAAATCTTGCCTTTATCTCCCACAAAGATTTTATGTTTTTTCCTTGATGGATATTTATCTCCAATCCATCCAACAAATATTTATCTCGAATCCATCCAAGCATATCTATAATCACATATAGAAGCTTTATCATGAAAGATTTATTCCTATCCCATTCCTTAATGGGATTTGGAAAGAACCTCATCTCTCCGTGTCTCGCTTTACCAAGTGATTTATTTTTTGATTTATTTGATAATGTATTTTATTTTCATATTATACATCATGCCTTGCTTTGCTCAGCTTAGGTTTACAATAGTCGACACATAAGGGAGGGGTGTTACATATAGCGCCTTTTTGGTATCCCCACATTAACCCGTGCACATTTTTTTTACAAAATTAAAAAATGGACATCAATTGAAAATTACCATTTTCATGGCCTTTAATCATGAAATATTGCTTGCTTGCAACATCATGCACATTCATAGACATGTCTCCAAAACTTCATATGTGAAGGGTCTCCTTTCTTTAGAAACCTTATTATGGTCATCTTCCACCTTCATATTGAAGTATTCCATGTCACTCAGCGATTCAAAACTTCTCACCCCATCATTACTTTCCTCAGAGATCAAGAAACATATTTTCCCCTGTGCATTGGGCCTATGTTTTTAATTTTACTAGTATGACCAAGAAACATTTCAACTGTTGTTTTGAGATTGATAGATCTATTTTGGCTTAATGAGGTTGTATACGGAGGTAATGTTCTATTTGAATGTTTCTTCAGAGTACAATCAATCAAAATCAAGAAACCACGATACTTTATTTAATGATAAGATTAAACCATATTTTTTGTATCTTGGCCAAGCATTAAGGTAAGGGTTTTGCTGGAAATGAGGAAAATTTTCATCTTTTTGTTGAGTGAAGGTTTGAAACGGAGTATCATTAATGTTAACATCATTAGCAAGTTGTAAATATTTCTCAGAGACCTCAGTGTTGATCAAGACCCATGGAGGACAACTTTCATTGCGCTTTCACAAGCATTACACTTTTGATGTAGGTGAAGTTTTTAGTGTTAGGAGCTTGTGTCATGAATGAAAGCTTCTAAGGAGGAAGTTTTGATGTCCATGCCATTTGACATGTGTAAAAGTCATCAACCAACTGAGAGAGTGACCCAAGAAACATCAACCATCAATGTGTTGCAGACCTGCATTGTGCTTCTACTGTAAGAAGAAGGTTTGGGGTTTGAAGGTTTTTGTATCACCTATAAGTTTTCTCATGTATTTGAAATGTTTTATTGACTGTTCCATGCCATCATAGTACCCTCAACATGTCAAATGATGGTAGAAGATAGTACAAGCTTGGAATTTTGTGATTTCACACTATCAACATATTTTCACTATTTATCTTAAAACATGTACCTATTTATAATCTAAATTTCTAGGCAAATGAATGGGGAATTTCAAGTCGATATGCTTGACGGTTTTTGATAAATGAGCCACCATCATCTACAAAAAGTTTTAGATTTTGTCTAGCTTCGTGAGTGAGATTTGGCTCAAAATTTGTGTGGGGAAGGTATATAATGATAATAACTTGATATCATAAAATTAACTCAATCCAGATTAATTTTTAGGATATATTGAAAAAATATAATCGTTGTGCTTTTAGGTCGGGCTTTTGGATAGTCAATTTTGTGACCATCATATTTAACTCCAAAGCTTCCAAAGATGATTTTAAAGATGAGGAAGAGTCATAGAACCCTAGGATGTTGAAAATATATAGCATTGTAAATATTTAAGTTTTTGGGTATGCATTAAGTTGAGGATTACAATAGGTAAAATGCTTCCTAGTTTTTAACATAGTATGTCTACATTTGTTGCATCTAGTTGATTACCATTTCTCCTTTGGGAAATTTGGTTCTACTAGGTGGAAGGTTAATTTTTTTGATGTATATATTGTGTTAATATCATAGTGGAAAGGGTTGGTGAGGATTGAGAAGAAACAATATTGTGTGTATTATGTTTTCATCATTTTCGAATGAAAGAAAGGACACATGGAAAATTTTACACTAGTTCCTCTCTTACTTACTTTGGAGATGTTCTTCTTGGTTTTGTAATTTATCTTATGTTACCAATAATGCTTTGAAATGTTTCTTCTTGATTAGTTGAATACAAATATTGACCTAGAATTCACTTCAAATGGTCAGGAGCTCATGACCAAGTGTCGTAAAATGGTCAAAAATTAAAGTGATCAAAACTAGTTTGAACATAAACGAATGGATAGAGATTTTTCTCATGATTGTGGTGCTATTAACGGTTTGAAAAATGGTCGTCGTATGAGAAAGTTATGCCAAAAACAAAATCGCCCAATAACTCTTAATTTTTGAATTTTTTCAAAAAAAAAATAAAATAGAATATTCCCAAAATATTCCTAGAATATTCTAGAGAATATTTTTTTGGGCAGCGAATGGTAAGTTGCCACGTGGCAAGCCCGGAGGCCACCACATGGCAAGGGTGAAATCATCATGGTTAAAATTTTGGCAACGGAGAGATTTGAACACGCAACGTGTCTCAAATCACTGTAGCACTTTACAAATACAACACCGTATGAGGACTTGTTATGTGAGCCGCACATATTAAAGTTGGATTGTAAATTTTCTTTGGGTGGAAACCAAATTGGGTGAGCCCCTAAGGTCCTACCCCCCCTACAACGTGACCGTCAGCCAAAACCATGGGCTGTAAACCCTTAACCACTGGCATGGAATCCAAGCATAACTGCCCGTTCCGAAATTCCGATCACATGGAATTAAAGACCAACAGTTAACTACCAGTTTTTATAGCAGGAGCATTGGCGGAGGTGCCAAATTTGGGCTGGCCCGCCATATTTGGCGAGCCTATCTGGCCATAACTAAAGTTACCTGGATTTTTTGTAGGGGCAACTCGCAGTTGGGAGTAAATAGCCATAACTTTGGCTAGGAAAGTCCTTTTTGGATGATTTTTTTTTTTTTTGGGGGGGGATCTCTTCAACCTTCTGAAGCCATTGGAATAGGTTTCTCAGCCATTTGAAGTCATTTGCAGGTGATTTTGCTTCATGGAAGTTCTAGGAGCCACTAGAGCCAAATCAGTTTGGGAGCTGCATTGGGAATTGTGCAGCCATTGAATGTGGAACAAAGGTAATTCCTGAAGGTTTTCAGCATTCTGAATCGATTTCTATAGCTTGTTTTTCCTGTTGAGTCATTCTTCTCACTATCTAGCTTCAGGGAAGCTTTCAGGGCCACTAGGGCCATTTCAGTGCTTGAGCTGTTTGGTGGCTATGTTCATCCATTTTTTGTGATTCAAAAGCCTATGTATGCTACTTTCGACATTCCAAGTCTAATGGCAGAGGTTTTAGAACCAATTGAGGTCATCTTCACCTCGAAATTCTCCATGAAAGTCTAAAGGGCCACTAGGGCCAGCTGGGGAAAGTACTGTATAAGGTACAATTTCACTGTTTAGTGCTTGGGAAAGAGCATGTTTAGCTAATTCCTATCTTTTTATTCTGTATTTACAGTCAGATCTATCTTTTGAGACATTCATATTCTTGTATTAGCCTTTGTAGCATTTTTAATGCAAGAGGACAAGCCTAGTTGGAGAGGCTTGGTCGAGCAAATGTAGCTCAGAAGGGGGGAACTTCTTTATCATTTTGATGTCTTTATTTGCGGAAGATGATACGCTAAACAAAACTGATATAAAGTGTTAAACAAAAAATATACATAAATTGCATACACACATAATCACCTATTCAATTGCAGAAAGTTATTTGTCTTATTCCGCAAGACATCAAACTTCATATATGTCTATTTCAAAGACTTCTAAGTGTCTACTTCGTTATTTCTTTAGGCAGAGCGTGTAGAGGGCCAGGTAGCCTCTGGAACTCATCCTCTCTTTATAGGTGACACATTCGGTGAATGCCCCTACAGTCTATCTCTGTATAAGAAATAAGAAGTTTTCACCTTTTTAGAGGTCACATGGAGTGTATAGCTAACCTTTGAAATTATGGGAAATGGATACCTTGCACCCTTAAACAAGTACATTCCATTTTTAGATCAGATGGTATTAGAGCTCGGGTTGAGCATTTTTTTGTGCAAAAGGTGTTAAAGCAGTGTAAGAGATTAACTGTTTTATTTGTTGCAAATGGTTTCTTGAATAGGGAGGGGTTTTTTGTTTGACATTTGGTTAAAGCTTGTCATTTGATTGAAATATTTGAGAACTCTTATCTGGAAGTTTCTTTTGTTTAATTGACCATTTACGTATTTTCAACTTCTTCCACAAGTGATGGTTCCTCCTTCACAAAATTCTTCAATGATGACATGAAGAATGAGTTCATTAAGGTGAAGGACATGGTGCAGATTCTCATTGAGGATCAAAAAGAAAGTGTTAAGCTTCATGAAAAATTGTTGGCTATAAAGGATGAGAAGGAAATAATTCTTCAAAGACTCCATGACATGGAGAAACAACTCCTTCAAACTCAAGAAGCTTTGTCCAAGAAAATGTATGAGGATGAGGTAAATCATTCAAACTTGTCTTCAATTTCCTCAATTGAAAAGTATGTTGCTTCTTTTGAGAAACATACCAAATGCATAGGGTCCATGTTGATGTCCAAAATGGGATATGAAGGAAAAGGGTTAGGAAAACATGCACACGGTTTAGTTGAGCCAATAATGGTTGAGGTAAGGCCTAAGAATTTGGGCCTTGGCTATGGACAATCTTATGAAGAAAGTTCTAAAGCAGCCATGAAGGAAAAAGGTGTGCATAAGCATGCACTTGAACAAGAGAATTGTGAAAGCTCTAAAACCATTGAAGGGATTGATGGTGTTCCAAAAGGAGCTTCTTCTTCATTTGATTCACCTCCTCATGAACGTAATGAAGGTGAAAGAGAAAGGTATAAAATTGATTTTGATCATATTTCTTTTGATGATGTAAAGCATGGTAAATTTCCACATAAGCCTTCAAAAAGAATTGCATGTTTTTGTGGTTTGGTTAACCATAATGTTTCTAGATGTTGGAAAAGAATGGCAACATATAGGAAACTTTTGAAGGAAAGGAGGAAAGAAGCCAAAGTTCCATTGAACAATGCAAATCATGCTATCAAGAAGATGAACATGTGTTGCACTTAATGCCATAAGCATGGACATACTGTTGAAAGGTGTTGGACTCTGAATCCAACAGTGCTTCCACGAAAGTTGAAGAAATGGGAGAAAGAGTATGGCAAGAATGGGAAGGAAGTTTCCATCATTGATATGTGTCAGGATGATACACATGTTGATATCGATGTGCAGTTAAAGGAAGCACCTTTGAAATGGATTGGTAATAAATGGTTAGAATTCTTATCCAATTAAAGTCGCATGTATTTTGATTGAATGCATTTCTTTGTTAAGGGAATGCAAGTTGCAGGATGGTAAAAGATGAGTATGATACTCACTAGTTTTGCAACAATGTTTTTCATTTCAACTCTGCTCACCCATATGTGTTTTTATTTTGGTTGATGTACCTGTTGGTATTTCCAAAAGAAGAGTTGAAGTTGCACCTATACATAGATGTTGTAGGTGTGTTTATCGAATTGTATATAGTTCATTGTTTTTTATACATACATGTGTTTGTAAATGTATCTTGTTGTTGGTCGACTAGTGTCGCTTGTGAGCACACTTTTACATTGTCGATTGTGTCACATGTTTCATCAACTTGTGTCGATTGTGCCACTTATGTTGTCGACTTGTGTCGATTGTGGTGCACATGTTTTGTCGACTTGTGTCGATTGTGCCACTTATGTTATCGACTTGTGTCGATTGTGGTGCACGTGTTTTGTCGACTTGTGTTGGTTTTGTACACACTTGTTATGTTGATGGTTGAGTCCATTGTTCAGCATATTTCAGGACAAATTGTTGTTAATGATTGTCTTGTTGGACAAGATGCCTTTGGTGTCATTTTTTGTAGGGAAGGAAATTGGTGCAAAGCAGTGCACATTCCCATAAGCTGGAAAAGCATGGATGCAAAGAGGGCTGAAATTTTAGCATGGGTCTCTACATCTTTTGAGAAGTTTTTGCAGCAAGTTTCCCAAGAGTTTGGGATGCGAATTTTCAGTACATTCAACATGCTACAACCGGTAAAAGCCTTCTCATTTGGGAGGTAGCTCTTCTTCTAGAGCGGAGGTGCCATGGATGGGCATCATGACAGTTAGCAAGCCCACATGTTCAGATGAATATTTCAGCTCATATATCAGCAAGCATCATTGCTGGTTTCTGCAAATTTTCAGATTTGTCTGGTGAAAGAACTTGGTCGGGATTCGACGAGTACTTGGCTTATGCAACGAAAAGTTGCCATGACGACAGTTGGAAAGGCAAGACATTTTGGCATCAGTATGCTCTTTTGGGTAAGATATTTCTGTTCCTCAAGTGTTGTACAGTTCAATTCAGAGATTCAATAAGCTTTTGGGGACCAAAAGCCTTTTCATTTGGGAGGTGTGATCAGGAGCTCACGACCAAGTGTCGTAAAATGGTCAAAAATGAAATTGCTCAAAATTAGTTTGAACCTAAACAACTGGATAGAGATCGTTCTCATGATTCTAGTGCCATGAATGGTTCGAAAAACGGTTTCCGTATGAGAAAGTTATGTCAAAAACAAAATAGCCTAATAACTCTTAATTTTTGAATTTTTTCAAAAAAAATTAAAATAGAATATTCCTAGAATATTCTTGAGAATATTCTTTTTGGGTAGCAAATGGCAGGTTGCCACGTGGCAAGGGTGACATCATCATGGTTAAAATTTTGGCAACAGAGATATTTGAACACGCAACCTGTCTCAAATCACTTTAGCGCTTTACCAATACAACACCGTATGGGCAGTGGTTATGTGAGCCACACATATTAAAGTTGAATTGTAAAATTTGTTTGGGTAGAAACCAAAGCGGGTGAGCCCCTAGGGGCCAATCCCCCCTACAATGTGACCGTCGCCCAAAAACCATGGGCTCTAATTCCTTAACTGCTGGCACGAAATCCAAGCATAACTGGTCGTTCCGAAATTCCGGTCACATGGAATTAAAGATCAACAGTTAACTACCTGTCTTTATAGTGACAGCATTGGTTGAGGTGCCAAATTTTGGCTGGCCCGTCATATTTGGCGGGCCTATCTAGCCATAACTAAAGTTATCTCGAGTTTTTGTAGGGGAAACTGGCAGTTGGAAGTAAATAGCCATAACTTTGACTAGGAGAGTCTTTTTTGGATGAATTTATTTTATTTTATTTTGGGTCTCTTCGACCTTTTGAAGCCATTGGAATAGGTTTGACAGCCACCTGAGGTCGTTTGCAGGTGATTTTGCTTCATGTAAGTTCCAGGAGCCACTAGAGCCAAATTAGTTTGGGAGCTGCATTGGGAATTGTGCAACCGTTGAATGTGGAACGAAGGTCATCCATAAAGGTTCTCAGCATTTTGAATCCATTTCTACAACTCGTTTTTCCTGTTGAGGCATTCTTCTCACTGTTTAGCTTCAGTGAAGCTTTCAGGACCACGAGGGCCATTTTAGTGCTTGAGTTGTTTGGGGGCTATGTTCATCCATTTTTGGTGATTCAAAATCTTATGTCTACTATTTTTGACATTCTGAGTCTAATGGCAGAGGTTTTAGAACCAATTGAGGTCATATTCACCCCGAAATTCTCCATGCAAGTCTAATCGGCCACTAGGGCCAATTGGAGAAAGTACTGTTTAAGGTATAATTTCACTGTTTAGTGCTTGGGAAAGAGCATGTTTAGCTAATTCCTATCTTTTGATTCTGTATTTACAGTCACATCTTTCTTTTGAGACATTCATATTCTTTTATTATCCTTTGTTGCATTTTTAATATAAGAGGAGAAGCCTAGTTGGAGAGGCTTGGTCCAACAGATGTAGCCCAGAAGGGGTGAACTGCTTTATCATTTTGATGTCTTTATTTGCTGAAGATGAAATGGTAAACAAAACTGATATAAAGTGTTAAAAAACAAATATACATAACTTGCATACACACATAAGCACCTATTCAGTTGCACAAAGTTATTTGTCTTATTCCGCAAGACATCAAACTTCATATATGTGTATGTCAAAGACTTCTAAGTGTTTACTTCGTTATTTCTTTAGGCAGACCGTGTAGAGGGCCAAGTAGCCTCTGGAACTCATCCTCTCTTTACAGGTGACATGTCCGGTGAATGCCCCTACAGTCTATCTCTGTATAAGAAATAAGAAGTTTTCACCTGTTTAGAGGTCACTTGGAGTGTATAGCTCACCTTTGAAATTATGGGAAAGGGATACCTTGCACCTTTAAACAAGTACATTCCATTTTCATATCATCAAAAAAGTTATATGTTTCAATTTGCTAAACATTTATGTTTTATTCTCAAATGGAATTTAGAATTCATTATGTTGTTTGATGCTCTAAATTTCAATTTTGTTTATTTTCTACTCACCCTCCTACACCGAATTTCACTAAAAACTCAAAAAATGATAAATTCCTTGCCTGTGTAGATCCCTCTTTTTCTTCATCATTTCACTCGAAAAGAATTATCTTTATTAACCATATTTTCCAATGGATCTGTCTTCTTTTCAACTACTAAACCTATAAATTTTATACCCTACTTAGCACCATACCTAGGTTAATATCTAATTGATTGAATATTTTAGACAAAGAGAGCCCTATCTCAAGTTGGAAGGGCTATATTCCAACTTCTAAGTGGTTTGTGGTTAGCTCTGAGTTTTTTTTTCAGCCTAGAAAAATTACATAGTGCCAACAAACTCTATCGACAATTGTATGATTAACTGACTTAATTTATCAAACATATGCATACATACCTCTTTTATTATTTTGGTCATGTAATCTTCATTCAAGAGTTTCTTTTCTTTTTTTAGAACCAAATCAAACATATTGACATGTTGCATTTCTTTGTCATTATACGATCATTCAAATAATGAATCCCATCAAAGGTGGAATTCTTAGCGAGACATTTGCTTCTTCAAAGATATGAACCTTCTAATGGAGATTCCAGCCTAGGATCTTGATTATCCTGATGTAGTAAATGTACCTTGTTAATGGCGTATAATGAACCCCATGCTAGATGAAACAACTGTAAGTACTACTTATGATTTTAATGAGGTTACCAAGATTTTGTTCCTTCGTCGTGAACATTAGTATTGATTTTTGATTAAACTATCTTCCAATATTCTTATAACTATTTCATGAGTTCATACTAGAATCATGTGTTTCCAATATGATGTCATCTCTAATATGACGCATCCTATCATGCATTACTATGCTCTGTATCTTATTGTAATTATTTAATCATGATGGAGGTCTTCTACTTTCTACTTCTTCTAGGTATCCCTAATTACTTCATGAATAGTTCCCAAGGATCCGTATAGTTCCCTCCTTCCATCATCTTTCATAAAACAACGAATCAACCCATCCGCCTTTACTTCTTATACCTGCAATATTTATTGACAAGAAACCCAACAAAAGTATACAATACCAAAACAT
This sequence comes from Pinus taeda, assembly GCA_000404065.3. Taxonomy (NCBI): domain Eukaryota; kingdom Viridiplantae; phylum Streptophyta; class Pinopsida; order Pinales; family Pinaceae; genus Pinus; species Pinus taeda. Next base: position 490,932 of record APFE031210833.1, on the reverse strand, counting down.
CATGTGAAGTTGTCTTTATAGGGTTAAATGTAATTAAGAGGTCATCCTAGGGTTTCTTAGGTTCAAACCGTAGACCATATTATTTTATCTTCATGTCATTATAGGGTTTATTCCATGTCCTAGAATCCTAAAACAACCCTAGGAATCATAGGAAACATGTACCTTAAGAATGGGTTTCTAATTAATAGGGTTTCTTATGAGCCATCAATATACAAACCCTAGAGCCATAGTTTTAACCTTACAACATCTCATGTTAAAATTAAATATCATACATACCTCTTGGATACCTACCTATATTGCTTGGTATTTCAAGATGCCATGGTTCCTTAGAAAAGTTATTGTTGTCCTTACTGGAACTTTTTCTATCTTCAAAAATTTATTTTGATGAGCCTTTAACCTACAAATTATTGTCCTATTGTTGGGATTTCCTTCATCACGAGTTCCTTTGTAGCTCCTTTCTTTCTACCTTAATGGCTACAAGACTTGTTTTCAGCAGAACATTATGACTAATATTCTTCTTATTGCACTCATTGACAGCTTATAGTTTCTTCATTACAAAAATGTTTGGATAATTATTAAGGAATTTCCTTTGGAAAGTATGCCTTCGTTAGTGTGTGATTGTGTTACAAGTATATATGAATGGTGTATGTTCTCTTATTGCCACATAAATACGATTCACCACAAGTTTGGGTTTTGAAATCAATGATAGACAATATGAAGTTCATCGTCTTCTTGAGAAGATTTATCCTTCTTCAGAATGCCTCAAAGTTAGGTGCTCAGGTTCCTATAGATTATTTGTGGATGCAACACATGATTCCATTTTTCCATTTTTCCATTTCTCAGAGGTTTTCTGTTTTTGCTAAATGATTCAGATTCCTTTGAAAATTTTGAATTATGCTTTCGGTATTTTGAGATAGTGATATAGTATCACTTTGAAATAGTGGAGGGTTGATATTTTGGGCATACATTTGTTGTCTTGATAGGGAGATATAGTTCACTATCACTTTCTCAAGATTTTGAGGCCAAACCATAATAATTTTTGTGCCCAAAATTTTCTCAAGTTTTTTTTTTCTTTTTAACTCAACCCTTAAGTATTCTTTAATATTCATTATTTTCTTTTATGACTTGACTTTTTTTGATACTCCTTTTGACATCTCTCTTCAAGAGTACTTTCCTTATATTTCTACCTTAGCTCTTGATGATATTTTAGTTCTTTTGCCCTTGAGTGTACTTCTCTGAGATGCCATTTCTTGACTTCTTTTCTTAGCTCTCATACCATGTTGAGAAATATAGGGGCAACAAGTGTAGGTGATTCCCCTAAATTGATGATTGTTTGTGATATATTTTTTCCTCGTTAGGTTAACTTCTTTACCTTATTGATTATTATTAGTGTCATCTTCATCAACCATATACAAAACCATAACGAAATATTATAAAAAGGACACAAGATATATGCGGTCATCTAGAGTGAAAACCTCTCCAATTATGAGAGGAAAAGCCACAATAATTTCGCCTCCTATAGAATCTTCAATTGACAACTTCCAAGACCTAGACCCTTGACAAAAAAATTCTCCAAATTCAAGTCAGACCTTGTTGTCTTCTTTTCAAGTCAAGCAATGTCAACATTTGTGGTGGCGACTGAGACAACACTGGCAACAGCAAAATCTATGGGGGCGCTGAAGCCTTATATTTTTTATTCTAACAATTGTTTTGTGAGTACAGGTCTTATTGAAGATGCTGGAGAAAATCTATTAGACAGAGAAATTGAAATGATGAGGCGGATGATGATGAAGGAATCCCGGAAGAGACCAGTAACAATAAAACAAAAGGGAAGCAGCAAAAGAAAGACAACAGAAGATTGTGAGAGTGTAGCTAGTGGAGCAAGGAAACATAAGATATGGAGACCTGGAGAACAACAACAGACAGAACCAGCAACAAATGGAAAGTTACAGTACAAGATATGGGATCCAGGCATACACAGATCAGAACACATGATCAGGAGATCATGATTAATTTTAAGGTTGGGCGTATGATGCAGGAGCATCAATACCATCTTCATTTGTAAATATGTGATAAAAGGGGGTGTGATAAATTTTAGTATTTTGTTATTTTTAATAAAATAGGAAGTGAAGATTATGTAAATATTCTTTTTCTAAATAAAAGGATATGAGAGAAATAGTTTAGGAGCAAAATTTGGGATAGAATTTCTATGTTTTTTCAGTTAAAATTAGGATAAGAGTGGAAAAAAGCTTCAAGCTTCAAATCGTTATGTAAAAAGGAAAAAGCCTACTTTTTGTAAGAGATAAGGTCTAAGAAGACCTATCCATTATTATATGTAAATAAAGTGGAAGCTAAGCTCTCAGGGAGAAAGAGGGGAGGCGTGCCAGAAGAATTATGATAACTTTTCTCTCCGCTCTCTCATGAATAAGAGATTTCCTGTTGAACTATATGCATGTATTAAATAAGTTATTTTACTGTGTATTAAATCATGGAATGGTTATTTGCCTAAGGCTGTGTCTAAATTAACATGGATTGGATTGGAGTTGCTATTACGCTTTGGAACTGCAACTTTTAACATGCAAGTAATTGGTTTTGTGTGGGATATAATAACTGTGTACTGAAACGGAAGGCTTACAGTGTACGGTGGTTGCTGAAGTTAAGTGGCTGGTACATAGGCCATTCATGGAAATGGTTCTTGGCCATTTATAATACCTGGGCACTCGAGTTTTTGATGACTCCGTCATTTTTCGTTGTCTAATGTACTGGGAAGACTTATTGAAGAGCCTAGATTTCATGGAAAAGAATAAGATGTATGTGATAGTATGTCTTTGAAGGCGACACTCTCATAGTTGTTCATTGCATCTCTCCTTATTTTTTTATATACCTCAATTTTCTACACTCAGGTCTGTTCTTTATGTCTACTCTTGATTGCCTCGTCTTGTGATCCGAGCTGCGTAGAACTACGCAAGTTATTCAACATTATAATGGCGGCATGATATCCCTAGATTGGTTATTCTCTAGCGATTAAAGTGCGAATCATTATATGCCCTACCTGAGTGGTTATTCCCTTATTCTTTTGATCAAATCTAGAGTTGAATGCATGGCTGTAATTGCATGGAGAGAGTCACAGTCATAGAGTGTAGATCCCAAGAAGGGATGGGGTTTTCATGGTATTCATAAGGCAATTATCTGTGGAAAAGTGGGACAACCACGAGTACATAAAATATTGAGGAATGGTCGAACTGTTACCATATTTACTGTAGGAACTACTGGCATGTTTGACCAAAGAACTTCGGGGATAAACAAATCCACCAAACCTATTCAGTGGCATAGAATTGTTGTTCATAATGAACCACTTGGAGCATATGTCGTTTAGCAGTTGATTAAAGATGCATCTGTTTATGTTGAAGGAGATATTGAGACCAGAGTCTACAATGACAACATTAAAGGCACAGTTAAACATGTTCCAGAATATGTGTTCGACGAGATAGTAAAGTACGTCTAACTAGTGGTCCAGGACGAGTCAGTGAGATCACTTTGGAAGGACTGGGGGAATAGTTTATTTTGAAGAAGTTGTGCCATTGACAATATATTGAGGCCTTTGAGACAAAATATTATTCAAGTTGCTCATGTCAAGATGAGACTTAAAGCATGGTTACATTGGTTTTAACTATAGCCATATGTGAATATTTAAAATTGAATGGGAATTGAGAGACAATAAAATAATTTGATTATGGATTAAGATTTTTAAATCCTATGAGCTTCTGATTTGAAAAGTTGATATTGCCAGATTTAGTTTATTGGGAAAATGGAGGAAATGCATTCTTATATGCGTGGTGATTAGAAGATCCTAGGTATTGCAGGCTTGGCTTGCATCAGGTTTCCTTTCTATGTTATATATTCTATCCATTAGTCTTTCCATGTTTTTAGCCAAGTTATCTATTTTAAGATCAGATGGTGAATTTTCTTCCTTAGCAGTTCTCTTTTCATTTCTAACTCTAGCCCTTTTAGCTAACAAATTTTCTTCTACACTAGCAGCTACACTTTGCATTTCTTCTAAAGTAGGGGGTTTTCGTTTCCTAAGCTAGTATGAGATATGAGTATCAAAATCATCAGGGAACTTTAGTAAGGCTAAGTCAGGTGGGGGTCTAAGGTTAGCTGGGATTGCAATGTATATACCATTGAATATAGTGCAATAATTTTGAATTGTTTCGTTAGGTACTCTCTTGATATTTTCATATTCTAAAAGTATTTGTAAGGGATTCTTTTTCTTTTCCGACTTATCAATAAACAACCTTGGAATTTTTATAAGTCTACTATATGGTTGGCAGGAAAGGATTTAAACCACTTATTGACATCACCAGTCAAAGATTGGGAAAAGTGTCTCATCTAGACATTGACTTCATCAAATTCACATTGTTTAGAGAAGTCAGACATCCTGTTTACATGCTGCTGGGTAGCAAACTAACCAGTAGCATCAAACAAGGGAATTTTACTCTAATGATCTGTAGGCATATCATGAAGTTGTCCATATTTGTTTTCCATTGTTGTTGATTGGGATGGGATAAGTTGTGGGGTTGATATACTTGCGATTAATATAGTAGTGGATGAAGAACAAGACTAGTAGGTGGAGAATGACAATGATAGGATGGTGAGGGAGTGAAGTTATAAATTGTGGTGTAGAATGGGATTCAAGAGGTACTGAAGTTGAAGGGAAACATGGTGAACTCAAAGTAGCAAAGATTTGTTCAGAAAAGTTAGGGGTAGTAGTAGTAATGGATGATTGTGGAGATTTCAACATATACTCATTAATGTATTTTTTGGTCCGTTGGACTTCAAGGTCTGTAATGAATTCAGGGTCTAGAATAGTATCGTATATTTCACTTTCGGATGTTGCTTTAAATAATGATAGACCCAATTTATCATTAAAGGGAAGATCTTCTAAAAATAACCACTCATCAGGACATGAATTAGCTTTAACTAAACGTGTGTGACTAACAAAACTTTCTTCTTTTTTGGATTTTCTTGCAACCAAGTTGGGATTATCAACTGTTAGGTGAGGATTAAGATCTGGATTAGCCCTAGTAAAATGGCTCTTCCTAGAATCCAAAATTTCAAATTTATAATTGTTTTTGCAAGATTTTTCAATATAACTTCTAAAAAACGACTTTAAGAGGCTTAAAATATAGAATTAGAAATTTCTTAAAGCTTTATTAGGTCTCAGGAATTGTTGGTTCCCCAGTATGGCCGCCACTATGTTATCACTCAGAATTTTCTGTAGAAGTTATTAGAAGAAAGAAAATGATCGAGGTAACCATAAACAAATTTTTAGGATTAGGCTCTAGCCAACATAAGTGTAGTGAGGGCTCTCTGTATATGATTTATCTTTGTGTTGTTGGGATATTAGGCTAGTTCTTAGGGTTCAGATGTTTTTTTATTTGTATTGAGGATTGGGTGGTGGAATCCTTGAAACAGATGGATAGAATGTTTTCTCTAGACCATTCAACATATGGAGTCAATAGAAAGGCAACATAACTGGATCAACTCACTAAATGGAATGTTCAAAGGGAAAGATAGCAGAGTAGAGTGTAGGTATTTAGGTGAGAGGCATGGAAAAGGTTTTAATTAAGAATTCTCAGATCGAGATTGAAATAAAGAACATGAGGGTAATCAGAAACAAAGGGAAATTAAGAATCCTTTGTTATAGATTAAAAGAAACAACCTAAACTAAGGAGAAATTAAGAATTCCTTAACTTAGATTATCTGTAGAAAACAGGCCTAACTGTTATAACATAGTGTAATTAAACAAATTCTGATATTATAATTCTAGTTATGGGATGAGATTTAGATCAACAGTATGAAAACTTTAAGAAGTAACAACAACGTGAAGAAATAGTTATATGTAATTCACTCTGCACCTGAATCCTTTGAAATATCTTGTCTTTTTTCCCCAACCCAGCTTGCTGGCTCAATCAATGAACCAATAACTTTTACTGTATTTCAATTAAGGATTATAAAGAAATATCTAAGGATCCACCCTACATACTTCAATTTATGAAGTATTTATACTAACGTGTTATTACAAATATCTCAAACTGACTTGAGATTTAATCTAGGAAATAGAAAATATCTTCTCACAGGAAGAAAGAGGTAGCTAATGAACTTCTTTCATGTTGTCCCTTTTATTATGATTTTGTTGGCTATTACGGTTTGCTTTTAGCTCTTTATGCTCTTTGTTGTTGAATTATTGCACTAGAGGTTTTAGTTACTTGTGTCTTTCATCTGATACTCTCTGTCACTGATACTCTTTCACTCTGATGACCTGTCTTTATCCTTTTTGTGTTTCTTCCTTTCACTGTGACAAGTAACCTTTTACTATGTTTTTCAACTATAGATTCTTATGTTTTCTATGTGTCTTAGCATTAGAAGTGGATATCGATCAAGTTTCAATGTGTTTTGTTTGTTTGTCTTCTATCTATATCTCTGGTCTGGTTACTCTGTTCTGAGCTGTCACTACTTTGTTCCTTGTCTTCTTCTCAGCTCTGTGTGTAATGATACTCATCTTATGTGCATGTGTAACTAGTCTTCTTCTTGTGAATTTAGTCTTTTAACATATTTCTGGTCTGAGTCTTGGAGTAAATAGGTTCTTTGATTAGTATCAAAATTGTTTCTCCAAGCTCTGATCTTAGTCTGATAACCTGAAAATTTAAATAATACTTAAGAAAATAGCAGTCTTCAAGAAGGGTGCTTGAAGGTTCTCTCGCAAGGGAATGCTTGGAAAAGGTCTGGGGGTAGTGATTTAGGACGTAATCAGAGGGAAAATCGCATCGCAGAGGCTTATGGTGGTGATGAATGGTTTCATAGTTTTACACTGTAAAACTAGCGAAAGGCGAGAAAACATGGGTTCCTAGGGTTTAAAACTTTAACGACTGAATTTTCAAAAGTGGCATGAAATTCATATTTATAACGGATGGGTAGTTTATTAGAATGATAGGGAGGTGGTTTTGAGGAGTTGTTGCACCACTTTTAAATGTGGGTACTTTTGAGGAGGGGTCACTCGATGTGCTTTAGGGCATGGCATGTAGCCATTGGGGGTCGGGGGAAAACTACCTTATCGAGTGAGTAAAGGAAATCCATCTAGTCTAGCCAATATGGCTTTGGGTCGTTGGATCTGTAGGGAGGCAATCAGATGGTAGTTGGGTGGGAGGGCTGCACGGGGGGAAATGAGAGGGAGTTGATGGGGGGTCGAGGGTTTAATCGTGGGGGTTTGGAATTAGTTTAGGCTTAAACCCTAGGTTAAGTGAATTCACTAGGCTTAATGAGGGATTAAGGAGTCAGTGAAAGCAGATGCCGGATTAACTTATGTTTCACCAGGGTTAGGTACAGTTAAGTGAAGTGATAGCGGGATACAAGGTAATTTCTATTAGTTCTTATTAAAACTAAGGGTCGAGGTTATTTTATAGAGGGATTTAATTATTTACAGGAAAAGGGTTATAATGATATTATATAATAAAATTAATAATTAATATGAAAGCGATGGCAGAGTGGGTTTTCCTAGGTGAAAATGGGTAAAGTGTATGCGATTACACATTTGGCTTTAAACTTAGGAAAAAAGGCTTTTTGTGGGTTTTTTGTGCGAAAGGGATTTATATGTGGGGTGTTGTTTTTCCTAGGTAAATAGAGTTTAAACCTTAGTAAGGGGGTTTATATGGGGGTTTTATTAGGGTAATGAGGGTAAATGGATTTTACAAAGGGGAAATGTTTTTATGAGGACATTCTAGCATTTGAGTCCATAAGTCATTAAACCGAGAGTCCGATCCCTCCAACAGTAAGAGAAATGTTGTGAACTCCTTTCACTTGTATGGTTAAAAGTACATATAATATATTTTTTGCTAAGAAATCAGTAAGTAAAAGGGAAATAGTGAATGAGGGAGACATAATCATATGAACTTGTAAACCTTTGTTTTTTCCTTCATAGTTGACAGTACATTTTGAAAGATGTATCTAAGCATGATGCCTATTCTTTGATCCAAATAACTTTCTTATTAAGCAACCTTTCTTCTATTTACCCATTTCTTAGGGTGCATTTAGGCTAGCAAACCCTTATTCATCTATTTTTCTTTTTTAAAGTAATCTATTTTGAAGCTAACCTTATATCATCCAAAAGCTTAGATTAAGCTTATGAGCTCCTTTTATTTTCGCTACCTAACTATGATCTGTCAAGATTAAACTATTTCATCAGATTTTATTCTCTAATCTATAAACATAAAATTCAAATCATGGAATAACCAATATTAAAATGTTTGATTACCATGGATTGTAGCATAAGTAACAAGTTTGTACACAATCATTATTATCCATAAAAGTAAATAGTAGTGGCATTTGGACTTGCACACTTTCATGGTGTTTTTGTTTTTGGGGTTCATATACATTATTTTTTTTACCATCTCTTATTCTTTTTGTCCTTTGATTTATCATTTAGAACATACCCTCTTTACATTTTTTAATTTTTTATAATATGGAAAACATTTGCAGAAAACATAGGTATGTACAATATTACAAGGCTTATCCTTAACCATTCAAAATTATGACTCCTATTGGCATAGGAACCTGACAGTACCAACAGTAATATTCAAATTATAAAATAAAGTGATTCTCTTTTTTCTTTTCTTTTTTTCGCTTTCCTTTATCCCCACTTATTATATTAACTTGTGAAATCTCGTTTTCAATCTCACACATCATTATACATTTTGAGTAGCTATTGATTTCTTATCTTTCAATTCTTTTCTTCTCTTTTCATTTTTAACGCTACTCTATGATCTTTACTATTAAATTATAATATTCTTAATCCATATATTTTGTATTAATAAAATCCAATTCCAAAAATTTCAATGCATTTTTTATTATTTTATAATTTTGATTTTAATAACTTTGACTTAATTAACTAAATAATTTCAATATTATGATTAACATTATATACATTTTTTATAATTTAATACCATGTGTCCCCTATTTCTCTCCATTATTATCATTCTTTATCACTATATTTTTATACATTTGAATTATATACCTACAATTTTTTAGTTCCATAATTTAATATTAAATAATTAAATAAAATTTAATTATTATTATCTAATATCTTTCTCACCTTATTTCAATTATATTAATATAATTATTTTTAGTGAAATCCTATCTTAATCACCTAAAATTATAATTATTTTCTTTAATATTACAATTATTTTTTTCCACAAGGCTCCACTTAATTACCTTAATTTATTATTAATTTTCATGAGTGGATCTACTTCATAGTTTAGATATTAGTATCAATCTATTTAATCTAGTCCTCAATTATTGAGGAGGATTCAACCTTTGTGTGTCCTTAAATATGGGTGAATATTCCACTACTAATGGATGTTTCCTAAAATTCACACTATTGTTTCAAGAAATATTTTGGAAATATATTATTTATACAATACTAATAAAATTAAAAATGAAAAAGAAACTCATAAAATATCTACTTATGATATCAAAATTTCGAAATTATGAGAAAATTAAAAATATATTTAAATTGTATCAAAATCATCGCAAAATCAAACATATATTTTCAATTCATTAAAAATCATAGATTTAAATTATATTAAAATTTCAAAATGTATCACCAAATCATATTTTTTTTAATCCATTAAAATTATGATAATCTTATTTTACTTATCTTTATACATTTGGAGAGAAATAATGTTTGTGGGAGATATTATTCAATAAAATTAATTTTATTATGAAAAACTAAGTATCTTTACTTGAATTATTATTAATGAAATTTCAATAACCCATAAATAAAACTATTTAAATTTAAAATTAAATTTTTATAAATTAACATATTATAGATGTATTTTCAAATTAACTATATATAACAAAATGTTTTTCATTTTCTATTGGAAACATTTATAGGGTGTGAAGGAAATAAATGTTACATTGATATTATAATATCAATGTGCAATGAGTGAAATAAACGAGTATGGATAAAATTTATATAGGGCAGAAGACATAAATATTTGACACGAATTGAGCTCAGCTGCAAAGCGAATTTAGCCAAGGGAGATATTCTCTCGAGTATTTATTTATTTATATCTTTACTTATATTTCATTTCAATAAAACTTATAACGACCTTGCGAAAGCATGTCCACCCTTATAATGCTTTATAAAGTATATTGTTTTCAGAAATTAATTATCCTCATTATTCTAAGAAACAATGTGTTTCAATATTAACTATAGTTTTAGCGTATTAAAATGATTGCATGAGTTATTTTAGTGAATGAGAGTTGGGGCTCATTTTGTTTCTGATTCGTTCTTCATAATGCTTTATAAAGTATATTGTTTTCAGAAATTAATTATCCTCATTATTCTAAGAAACAATGTGTTTCAATATTAACTATAGTTTTACCGTATTAAAAAGATTGCATGAGTTATTTTAGTGAATGAGAGTTGGGGCTCATTTTGTTTCTGATTCGTTCTTGGTGAAGAAGTTATAAGAAAATTTTCAATAAAATCACAAATACATAATGATATGTTGTTGAATGTTAGTTTTAATGTGCTTATCATTTGTTTCATGTGCATAGGTTTCCTTTATGGTGTTTGTGAATGAAAAATAAAATTTTGTCAAGTTTTATGTATAATTCATGAGAAAAACAACATGAAAATAAAGTGTTGAACAAAAAATGAATGTATAACAAACCATCAAAATGAACACTTAACACAATTTTTTGATGGAGTTCACCCCTGTTGGCTACATCACCTTGCTCTAGCTTCCATGGCTTGGGCCACTGTATTAGCTAAAAATGGAAAAATGTGTTATTCACAATTCTCTAATGCTCTTGAAACCTGCTTCAATGTGGCTACAACATCAAAATCATCTAAGAATGGATTTTCTTCATCCCAATTTGGTCGAAATTCTCCAAAAGTTACGGAAAAACCAATTTCTCCTAGGAATTCTAAACTGGAGTTAGCACCGAATTTGGGGGACCACAAGGAATGCCACCAAACTAAAGTGTGCATTAATTAAATGATAAAGTCATATTAATTAATGTTTAACTATGATTATCTCATAATCTGTGGTTATGGTTTGCAGTAAATGTTGTAGTGGTCACATGTAGTCTTAACGGTTAAGGGTTATGGTTTAGCTGGCTTTCAGTTCTTTGGTGTGATCACATTGGAGGGGCTGACCCACTGTGCTACCTCCCTCCTCCACCCAAATCACTAACAGTTACACTTCATATAGAACTTGTGACTGTAAGATCTTAAAACTCATGGTGGAAGTGTAGCGGTAAGTTGGGGAGATTGTCGTGGGTTCGACTTGCCGACCTGTCCATAAATTTTTTTTATGCACGTTGATATACCTGACTTTTGGGGAGGGACATGTGGCAATCTCCAGGCTTTCCACATGTCCCCTCCTCATTGGTCCTTCCTCCACTAATGAAAATGAGCCAAATCATCAAACTTGTAGACCAATAGCAATGTGCCACTTGGCGAGACCTAGTTGGTCATTGACCATACCTTGGACCTGCCCAGTCACCTACCACGTCAGTAGTATAGACTGTTGACTCTCACTCACTCAACATTTTTTTTGAAAAATTCGAGTGTTTGGCAAACTGGATAGAACGCGATATCTTCCTCGTACGATCTCTGTTTTGAGTGAAATAAGTTGTGTTGGGATCATATCACCAAGATGAACATGGTTGTTTAGGTTTTGAGTGATTCTGACCACTTTTATTTCTGAGCTAAATACTGATCACATGATCACATAATTAGTTGTAGCATCGAACACTTCCAGTATGCTCCTAACAATAATTGATACCAACACGACATGACCCACTATGTTAGTCTAGACAATTAGGGAACAATTGTTTGACATGGATACCAATGGAAAACATGAGTGATTTATTGCGCCAAAAAAGATTTAGGGGAAAAGGGTTGACCTTGGAAAACAATTAATACAAAATGAACCTAAAGGGACCCAAAACTTCAACATTGGATAAATATACAACTTTTTAAAGTAGACACCATAGTGAGTTATTTTACCGATGGGAAGCACATTTATTGTTGAATTTTGAGGATACAAACTTCAAGTGTTCAAGAAGAACCCCCTCAGACTAGCATCCAATAATCCAAAAGTGAGATATAGATCAATGTTGCAGTGTTTCCTCTAGCTAGAAATTCAATCTCCCTTGAGGGTAACTCTTTAATGAGAAATTTTAGCTCATAAAACTAACTAAAATACCAAGGAAACAATGCTAACTTGAGCACCTAGGCAAACCATGACATCCTTCTGAGTATTCAAATCCACTACAAGGGAAGTGAAGTCATTCTTAATAAGTGTAGGTGTTATGTGGACTTATTTTTCCCATCTACAAGACTTTGTTATCCAATTTACATAAGTAACTGGTTATATCATAGATATTTAAGTGAAGACTTATATCTTAAGACAAACTCTTTATTGATATGTAATATCATTTATAAGTGACTCTTTTAGAAACTTATTTCTATCAAGAGCTTCTTCTAATTTTAAATATCATTTACTTGTTCACCTCGTAGTATTATAATTCTTCAAGGCTCATGATTCATCTATGGAAACTTTCTTTTACATCTCATGATCCACATTTAAATCAATATTAGGATACTACTTTAACGGTTTATGCATTGTTGCACTCTTGTTACCATCGAACCCTTAAAAGTGAGCTCTCGTTGTCATCAAAGTATCTTTGGTCAACTGTGACAAGAGTACCTAGACCATATCATGGTTCTTAGTGTAATGTTCCTTTAATATCCCACATGAATGGGTATCATGGTTATTATGTGCACATATGATACAAGTTGTGATGAGGTTGATTATGATTCTCATTTTGATTCTTAGTGGCAACATTATTTCAATTGGTAGCATTTTGATTTTGATTCTAAAATGAGGTCAATTATGATTGTCACAATTATTTAAATTGGTTGCAACTATTTGGTCTAGGAGAAAATTTGAAATAATTGGGTGGAATGAGTGAAGCATTAAAGAAAGGTTGAATCAGTTCATTCATGCCACGTGAGAATACAAACAGACACAGAGATTTAATATAAATCAAGGACTTAAAAGTTGTTGATGATTTCAAAGCTAGGACTTCAAAGTTGTTTGTGATTTCCTTTTAGAGATATTTGATCTATTTATTAAAAATTATCTAGTGAGAGAGACACAAAAATAAAGGGGAATGATTATTAAACTATTAAGTTAAATATGTCAAATTCACAAGAAATTAAGTAGAGTTGATTAAGAATGAGTAGCAGTATCAAATAGTAACAATGAGATTAAAGAGAAGTAGTGCCAAATACTATAAGTGAGATTAAAAAGGAGCATCGTCAAATAAAAGAAAATGTACAACATTTGAAATACTAGGTGGTCAATGTAACAAATATTTGTTTCCTTAATAGTTTAGGGTACTAGTGTCTCATTTAGGTATTGGCATGAAAAGGAACAATAGGATAAACCTTATGTGGAAAGGGAGTTGGTGCTTCCAACCCATCGTAGCTTTCCAAAATGGGAGAAGTTACAGCCTCTCATAGATTCTTGTCTCCAAACATTGTTGTGAAAAGGATTGTGTAGTTGCATTTATATCGCAAAAATTATTGGTTTTCTCCCTTTATGAGATTCCACTTGGATACAATTTCTACATTTCTTTATTTTCTATTTTTCTATTAATTTCATAGTTAAATGTTAAATACTTATAAAAGAAAATAAAAAATATGTTAAGACTCTTCATTGATTAAAATCATAAATACCGATTAGCCCCTCTCAATATATACGATTTCCAATATAGATCATAGTGTTTACCTAGTTTTCAACCGAGATAATATTGAGAGACTTTTTAGAGCATCTTCATATGGTAAATAAGTTTGAAAGGAATGGAAATTTCAGAGGATATTCTATCCACTTGCCAGGGATGTTCCATAAAGTCCTTCCTTTCTCTCCCATGATGCTTTTATGATTTATCCAAGCTTAGCATTTTTCTCCATCTAATCAACTTAATTTATTTTCTGTCCCAGCCATTAAGTTTATCTATAATTTCGTCTATAATTGTTATGAGGAAAGAATATTCCAATGTCATTTTTCTAATGAGGTATTTTTTTATACTTCTTTGGGAATAATCTCATTTTCTAGGTGTCTCATTCACAATACTTACATTCCATTAACTTAATAAAATGTTCATTTACATACCTATTCTGATATTTTTCATGGCTTTTCCTCCACTCTCTCTGTCACAATTCAATCTAGCCAAGACAAGATTACAACAATGGAGGGTTATTATAGGATCATAAGGTGTACAAGTTGAAGAAAGCCTTCTATGTCTTGAAACACGCTCCCCGAGCTTGGTAGAGTCACATCGATACTTATCTCATCAAAAGTGGTTTTTGTAGAAGAAACCATGAGGAAACTTTGTATACAAAACTGAGGAATGTAAAATTCTCATTGTGTTCCTGTAGGTTGATGATATTTTTTATACATGCAATATGATGTTATAAGAATTCAAAGAAACAATGCAAACATAGTTTGATATGACTAATGTAGGGCTCATGAAATACTTCTTAGGCATTGAAATTAAGCACTATCCTAATGGAATTCTTTTCTGTCAACAAAAATGTGCCAATGACGTCCTCTAAAATTTTGGAATGACCAATTAAAAACCATCTGATACTTCAATTTCTATATGCACCAAGCTGAGCAAACAAGATGTATATAGTTGGTAGTTTGTTGTATCTCACTTCAACTAAAAGTGGTATCTTGTTTGTAGCTAGTTTTGTCTCCAATCTTATGCTATCAATAAATATTTCTCATTGAAAGGTCACAAAAATTATCTTAAGATATGTTGTAGGAATAGCTGACTATGGCTTGTTCTACTAAGATTCAGAAAATTGCTCACTTTCAGATTATACAAGCAACCATTATGAAGGTAATTTAGATAATTACAGAAGCTCCTTAGGGTATGTTTCTCACTTTTTGAAACCAATCTGATCACATGGGCATCTAAAAAACGAACCATCATTTCAATATCATCTCCAGAGGCAGAGTATGTAGATACCACTTCAGCAACTTATCAAGCAGTGTAGCTAACAAAAATTTGAAGGATCTTCCAAATGTTCAAAAGGGGTCAACTCCTATTTACTGTGATAATAATTTTGCAATTTCTTTACAAAAAAACATGTCTTTAATAAAAGTATCAAGCACATTCACAAATGTTTTCATTTCATTTGTGAGCTTACTAATGATAAAGATATCTTACCTTCTTTTTATGGTTCAAGAGATCAGGTTGCAAATATTTTTAGAAAACCGTTGGGAAAAAATGTATTTTAATTTCAAAGAGAGAAATTGGGCATTATAAGTACCAATAATTGTAATAATTGATATTAGGAAGGGGCTTTGAGATAATTAGTCTCGCTATCTACTAAGTGTCTTAGGAGGTTTTGTTTTAGTTGAGTTTAGGTGGAACTTTCTGAAATCATTTATTGTTGTTTGTTTCGTAGTCTCCTATGTAGATTTATATAAGTACTTTTTGAATAATGAGAATAGCTACTAACTCCATTCTAGTTTCATTTTCATTCTCTATGTATTATTTCATTTACCTTCTTTCTCATAGAAAACAATTTAAATACATAATGAGAGGAGAAAGAGTGTAGGTTTGTTGATATGGGAGGAGAGTGTCAATTCAGGGATACATTAGATGTACATAAGATTTTTTTTTTCCATCTATTTTACGTGGGTATGCCTCTCACTGGTGTTGAACTTATTTTGTTTAAATATGTTTACCTTTTATGTTTCTCTCTTGGCCCCTGTATAGTATAATTGTTACATAATTTCTACTACGCAAATGTTCTCCATTGCAACCATCTTAGTCATCCATGGGAACGACTGTTCTGTTTCCACCATCATGGCAGTAATATTATCTATGCCTTCCCCAAGATTTCCAAGTCAGTTTCTTTCATTTCTTTTTTTAAATAAGTTAATTTGAAAGGTCCTCGTGTTGAATGTGAGTATCCAATCTTCAACATGTACGACCAATATATTTATTTATGAGGTTATTTGGTTTCGTTTAAAATCATTCCCGAGTTCATTAAAGATAGGGGTTATCTTTTAATAATTTAGCATTAGTTCATTACCCATAGGTAATCTTCTGTTATGATTATGGCTTTTTGCATTGGTTGACTTATCCTTTTCTCTGTATTGTTCCTTGATTTTTTTAAATAGAAACTATCCCTTTAACTATACAACGTTCTCTTATATTAAAATTGATGATTTACATTCGGGTGTGTACGAAAATCGTTATTCAGATTTGAAGTTGTGGCTAACTCACAACAATCAAATAATTTAATTAATTTCTCCAAAATCTGGACCCTCATATCTTTTGTTAAGTGCCCCCCTTATTTTTCCTTGCCTTTTTTTTTCTATTCATTTAACGGCGAGTCTCTATTTTGTTGCTATTCCTGCAGGTGTTGAAATAGTATAACGAGTAACTTATTTATCCTGCTCACCCATATAATTATCTTCTCCTTCGCTGGAATGTTTCACCTTGTTTCAGGTATGTTCGACGTTTTATTCCAGGATCAGGTTATAAAACTTCCTCGACTGGGGTCTAGAACTAGTTTAAACGCTACTACTATATGACTAGAATTATTCTTATGTTCTATTTACAACATTCCGCTACTACACTTTTTCAAATGACCATTGTAATTCTTATTTTCAGAGTTTACCCCCTCGAGTGTTTGGTTTATTTTCTCATGTAATATCAAACATATTATTAGTATATGTTAGATCTCCTCTTTGCTAATAGCAAATCTATGGACAACTCTAGATAACAAGATACTAATTTGGGAGATACTATTTTGGTGAAGTGTAGTTAGTTGCATTTTATATATATTCGATTAATATTTTATGTTTATGTGAAATTTTCTCTCCTGATGAGAATAAAATCATTTCACTAGATGGTTTTTATACACTCTTTTATTAGCACTAGATGGTTTTTATACACTCCTTTATTAACACTAAAAGGTGTAGCTATGTATCTTCTATTTCTATTTTGATTACCCCTGCACATTGATAGCGTTCCACTATAACATGTAGAGCACTTCATATCTACCTTCTAACACAATTTTCTGAAGTATTACTTACTACTCAGGTTGTTAATTCACCTCAAAAATTTAAATTGTTTCCTATCAACCCACAATTGTACGAATTATAGTTTTGTAGTATCAATTGACTATTACCTAAAATTGAGACTTCTTACTTTATTCTTAATAGGTGGTTACTTTCTTATCGTTTCCTACCTATAATTGTCAGAAATGCTAGTGCCTATTTGATAAAATTCATTTATAGTATTTTTCACACTAAATGGAACTCTTCCTTCATGGGTTCCTTTATCTACTTTGCTTACCTGCTATAACCACATAACATACTCGGTTTATAATATTCCAATTATGTGAAGTTAAACATTGAGTAAAACTCGAAGTATATACCTGTTCTAATAGATTAATTCCCATAGTTACATCCTTTTGTGCATGCTTTAGACCCACTACATTAGCCTTAGAAAATACATATATTTGAGGTACACGGACCAAATCGTTGATATTTTTATTTCTATATGAATGGTATGATGTATATTTCTACACGACATGTAGACTCTAACAACGTCTATAGTACAATCACTAGTTCGTGTTCCTTTCATATATGTTACTAGTTTATTGCTTTATTTTAATATCATATCCATAACTTGATCTACGTAACTTCCAACTTTTGCAGGTCTTGAAAGTAGAGTTACTGATCGAAATTTACAACTTTTTTACCGAATTCCCACAAGAGTAGTATACTATAGCATATAAATTGATATTAACCACACGTTTAAATAATTCATCAATGGTATACTAAGTAATAAACACATACATGATAGACATTTTCACTACATATAGTATTAAAAATTCACTTAGGAATAGACCATTAGTTTTACCACCCAACCATGAACTGAGTTCCTCCAGTTTCCCTCGAGCTTAGATAAACTTGCGAGAGAATCAACATCACCATTTGATCCCTTCAATAGATATTTAATACCTTCATTTCAATATAAACTTTCCTTTACCCATGTTGATTTGAATAGAAAATGACATCAACCCATGGTATTCATCCACCCATGGAATTTACCCATGGTATTCTAAGTGGCATCCACCCATGGTATTGTAAGTGACATGCACCCATGGTATTCATTCACCTATGGTGTCTTCCCATGGTATTGTGACATCCACCCATGGTATTCATTCACCCATGGAATTGAACTGTGGTATTGTAACTAAAAAATACTATAAGTAACAAGTCACGTTTTGTAAAACGACACTTTGTTTTGTCACAATGTAGCTTTTACAGTTATTATCCGTTTTAATAAAAAAAAATCTTTGTGGTTTTGTTTATTTGGAATTCTCTTATCTTTCTTCAGAAAATTCATTTTTTTAGATATTGGGGGCGTCTCCGCCCAAGATCCATTTCACTTTTTAAGATCTTGGGGCCTTCCCCCCAAGATCCAGATCAGTGGTATCAAAGTAGTTTATCATTACATGGGAATGAGCGTTTGATGCATATTTCAGTTTCAAATTTTGTGGCAATATTCAACAAACCTCAAGCATGTGCTATATCCTCCACAAAGCATTTTCTTGGGTCAAGCAAGAAGAATTTTTCTTTTTTTCGATTTTTTTGCAGGAATATTTCTTGGGCAGAATGTTTTCAGATCATATATGAAACGTTGGGTAAACAATTTACAAAAATAAATTACATATCTCGATTCCTTGCGGAAAATTACCAAAATTTGAAAACAAAATTGGCCGAATTGGAGTTCGAATGTGGGAGATATCGCTGATTTAAAATCAATGATGCTGTAGAATATTTTCTAACGACAACTGGTGGATGGTGACTCTCCATTCATTTTTTGTAGTTTTTATGCTGAATTTCAGAATAATGATATCAGATCTGAGCTCCTTTTTAAAAATCACCCAATTTAAAAAAAAAAAAAGGTTGAATTGGAGTTTGGATGTGGGAGATATCGTTGATTTAAAATCAACTATTTTTTTTATAACTTTTGTGACTACGCAATAGTTGCAACATGAATTTGAGATGCGAGAGTGTCAAGATAAGGATTTACAACACATGGGAAGATGAAAAATGATTATTATGTTTCCAGAAATAGGTTATAATAAATCTTATGTGTTACATTGACTGAGTTATGTCCATTTTAAAACTATAACATCATTCGAAATGGGTTCCCTTTTGCGACATGCCCTTCCACCCCACTTTTGTAGGTCCCTGCTTCACATTCATCAGTTTCAGCATAACAACATCTGGCTTGGGTTCTCTAATGATGTGCCCTCCCACCCTAGGCTATGTAGGCACCTGCTACTTCATCAACAACTGACATCATGATTATGAGTCAACTGCACAAAATCCTTGTCATCAAAGTCCATTTTCTAGGTCGCACACTATTAGTATAACACTTGGTCATAAGCATTATAGGGTTTCTCTATCCTAGTATCTTTGTTTTTCATGGTTATGGGTCATCCAAAAACCTACACTTCATCAAATTCTATTTGCTAGGCCGCACTTTATTAGTATCGCAGTTGGTCATAAGCATTACATGGTATCTCTATCCTCGGATCTTCGTTCGTCATGGTTATGGGTCATGCACAAAGCCACACTTCATCAAAGTCCATTTGCCAGGACACACATTGTTGGTATCGCAGTTAGTCACAAGCATTACAAGTATCTATATCTTCAGATCTTCGTTCGTCATGGTTATGGTTCATCCAGAAACCCATTTCATCGAAGTCCATTTGCTAGTCCGTACACTGTTAGTACCACAGTTGGTCACAAGTATTACAGGGTATCTCTATCCTCGAGTCTTCATTCATAATGGTTATGGGTCAACCACACAAAACCCTTCTCTTCAGTGGCTCTTCATATTTAACAAAGGCTTCATAGGAGGGAACTTCATGCAATGGGGACCACTGTTTCTTAAGGAGGGAGGAATGATAGGAATAGAAAATGGCATCAACCCATGGTATTCATCCACCCATGGTATTGTAAGTGGCATCTATTAGCTCTGCTACATGTAGTTGATTTTCGAGAAGGAGGAATAAGCTCGGTCCTTGGTTGCTGGCTAAGAGATGGTCTACACTGGTTATCCTCGCCCTTCTATATTCACCTGCTTACTTCCTTTCACCTCACTACCTCTGTTCTATTCCTCTAAACCCTACATAAACCCATATTTATTTAGCACCAGGCACCGAGTTTAAACGGTCATGAAACAGCAATCACATGACCGTGTGCTGCTCACCCGCCATTTCACTGTCACATGTGCTATTAAACCTCCACTGCAATCTCAGCCGTTGGACATTCCAATCCAACGATCTCTGCCTTTTTCCCCTGCGCGTTAAACCATGTTCAGTTCCTTGTCGTTCGATCGTCCATCACGTGATCTGAAGGCATTCGCTTTTCCTGACCCTACTAACCACCCACAAGATATCTTGTGAGGAAAGTGGTTTTCCTCCAGTCACGTCTGGCATGCATCATGCCATAAGCGTGATCACGGGGCTTACCGCAATAGTTCCAAAGGCAGTGCGATGAATACTGACTCTTGCCCAAAACCATTGTTCTCCCTCATTCGCCCCACTCCCGTTTCCTCCCGATTTCTTCTGCAAGCCGATCTCTGTCGTCCATCAACGTGATCCGATGGTTGATCTTCGTCCTCCACACACTTGTTCCTCTTGTCGAGAGATCTCCGCCATCCATCTATTTCATCTGATGGACGATCTCTCTCCTCTAGCCAGATCATCCACTCGTCATGAAGACCGCGCTCCTTAATTTCTCTGTGCATCCAAACGATAAGCATAAAGAGTCTCAGTATTGTTTGTATTAAATCTTCAACACTTTCATTCAAGAATAGTATGGTTGAGGACGAAGAGGTACAAAGCCGAGCAGATAAACGTATTTATCAGTTATGGAGCTTCTTTCAGTCAACACTCCACTTGCTAGAGAAGGACAACAGAGCATCAGAGAAGGTCAAATTCATCTGCAGACATAGTTAGATTGTAGAAGAGACTCCATAAGAGAGTTAAAGTAGTTGGTGGTCTGTTATGACCCCTCTACGTCTAGAATAGAAAAATAGCTTTGTAATCAAACTCTATATATACTCAGAACACAGATGTGATGAGGGTTGATGGTTGTTTTGATGTAAGGTTCAAATTCTGGAAACTGTAACTACTTTGATACTTGCAACGTCTGGTATTCATTTTCAGCTAATACAAGCTTCTTTTACTATTAATTTCTCACTTTCCACTTCTTCTTTGTGCTAGGTTGTGCCCGTTATGCATTTTTGATGTGCTCTTGATATTTAGCATTTGAGGGGCTGTCATCCCACCTTTGTGTTAAAATCTAGTATGTATCATTGAATGTGTTATGCAAACTTCTGTTATTTTAGTGCCAGAGAGCTGTCATCCTGTCTGTGCATTAAGAAATAGATTTGCAGACCTTTTTACTAGTTGCAGCCGACCATCACATAGTCTTGTGTATCTACTGGTGTGGTCAGTATTCTCCATCCTCACCTATTCCTTAAACTATGAGTCATTGGTGGTCTAAAGCCTTGTAGTCTGGGGGTGTTCACCTATGGCTGGAGTTAAGCATAGTAGAAGTGGTTATCTGGCTTGGACAAACATCATTCCTTCCATTCATCCATTTCCAACATTTTGTTGAGTTTGTAATGTTCCCAAGCATCTCTGAGATACAACCTAAGAGAGTTTCTTGGGGTGATAACATCATCCACCCATGGTACTGTAAGTGACATCCACCCATGGTATTCATTCACCCATGGAATTGACCCATGGTATTGTGACATCTGCTCATGTTATTTATTCAACCATGGAATTGACTCGTGGTATTGTAACTAAAAAATACTATAGTTAACAAGTCACGTTTTGCAAAAGAACATTTTGGTCGTCCACGATGTATCTTTTATAGTTATTATCAGTTTTAATAAAAAAACTCTTTGTGGTTTTGTTTATTGGGCATTCTCTTATCTTTCTTCAGGCAATTCAATTTTTCTGATATTGGGTACCTCTCTCCCCAAGATCCATTTCAATTTTTTAGATCATGGGGGCTTCCCCCAAAGATCTGGATCACATGTTGTGCTTTTGTGGACCTTTTATCCTCTTTCCTAGGCTTATCCATAAAAACTTCTCTCTCTCTCTCTCTCTCTCTCTCTCTCTCTCGTGATGTTTTAATAATTAATCCAAGCTTAGCATCTTTCTCTAGTTAAGAAACTTAATGGATTTTTCTATCCCATCCTTGAATTTGATCTAGAACTTCATTTATAACTTTTATGATGAAATAATATTCCAATCTCATTTTTCTAATGAGATATTTGTTTATACTTCTTTGGCAAGAATCTTATTTTCTAGGTGTCTCATTCCTAGTACTTACATTCCATTAATTTAATAAAATGATCATTTACATATTTATTCCAATATCTTTCATGGCTTTTCCGACATTGTCTCTATCGTAATTCAATCTAACCAAGATAATATTACAACAATGGAGTGTTATTATAGGATCATAAGGTATATATGTTGAAGAAAACCTTTTATGGCTTGAAACAAGCTCCTTGAGATTGGTAGAGTTGCATCGATGCTTTTGTCATCAAGCACGCTGCATGAGCCAACTTTGCATAACAAAGCTTATGAAGTTAAATTTCTCTATGCTTGCCTTTATGTTGATGATCTACTTTATACAGTCAATATGATGTTAGCATAATTCAAAATAGAAATGCAAATATAGTTTGATATGACTAATTTAGGGCTCATGAAATATTTCTTAGGAATTGAAATTGAGTAATATCCTAATGGAAATTTTGTTTGTCAACAAAAATATGCCACTGTCATCCTTTAAAAGTTAAGAATGATTGATTTGAAATGAGATGGTACTCCAATTTCTCTAGGCGTGATGATGGGAAAACAAGATGTAGCATCACCAATATTCCACATTGTATAAAAGTCTAGTTGGTAGTTTGTTGTATCTCACTTCAACTAAACCTGATATCCTATTTGTAGCTAGTTTTGTCTCCATGTTTACGCAATCACCAAATATTTCTAATTGGAAGGTCACAAAAGTGATCCTAATATATGTTGCAGCAATAGTTAACTATGGCCTCTTCTACACACATTTAGAAAAATTGCTTATGTTCAGGTTATACAAGCAATGATTCTGGAGGCAATTTAGATAGCTGCAAAAGTACCTCACAATGTATTTTTAATTTATGAACCAATATAATATCACGAGCATCTAAGAAACAACCCATAATTTCAATATCTTATGGAAAGGTAGAGTACGAAATTGCTAGTTCAAAAACTAGTCAAGAAGAGTGGCTAGGAAAACTATTAAAGGATCTTTCAAATTTTCAAAAGGGGCCAACCTTTAGTTACTTTGATAACAAATTTTCAATTTCTTTATAAAAAAATCATGCATTTAATAAAATATCAAGCACATTCACACACTCTTTCATTTCATTAGTGAACTTTTCTATCATGGAGATATATTGTCTACTTTTTATTGTTTAAGAGGTCATCTTGTAGATATTTTCACAAAACCATTGCGGAAAAATGTATTTTAATTTCAAAGGGAGAAGTTTGCCATTGTAGGTCCCAATACTTGTAACAATTGAGATTAGGATGGGGTGGTAAGATAATTAATCTCACTATCTTCTAGGTGTCGTAAGAAGTTTTGTTTCACTTGCGTTTAGTTGAGTTTACTTGGAACTTTCTCTAGTCATTTATTGTTGTTTGTTTCCTAGACTCCTATGTAGTTTTATTTGACTAATTTTTGAATGATGAGAAAAGTTGTTCACTCCATTATAGTTTCTTTCTCATTATCTATGTATTTCTCCCTTTACATTATTTCTCATACAAAACAAGTTTAAGTCATATGGAGAGGAGTAAGAGTGAAGGTTTGTCCAGATGGGATAAGAGTGTCAATTGAGGTAGACAAGGGACATGCATATGATTTTTTTTCCATATATTTTGCATGGCCATGCCTCTCTCTCGTTCGTGTTTCACTTATTTTGTTTTAATAAATTTTAGCTTCTATAGTTCTTTTCATTTTTCTGTTTGTCTTTTCCATCCTCGATTTATGTTCATTTCTCTGTGAGATTTGGTTTATTAAGACAAGAGAATAGTCCATGCAGAGAAAAAAACAAGATGTCAAGAAATGGTATAGCTATGGAGTAGGGATAATAACAACTAAGTAGGAGGAGTTTTGATCCAAAATGGATCTAGAATATACTTTAAAGCCTAAAATGTTCCTCATAGTGGAGAATGAAAGTCAAGGGAATGCTCTTAGAAATAGGCTCATTGCATAGATCTTGTCATTCTAAATCTATTGCAATTTGAATGGGCTAAAATGGACTTCGGATGATGAAGTTGTTGTAAAAAAAGTTTTCCATTGCCCTTTTAAAAGGAGGCAAATGGTTAAAAAAATGGGCTTAAGGCCTTATATGGGAAAATTCACATCAGAAGGTTCAAAGGGCGGACTTAGGCCAAAGGCAGAAGGACTCCC
Source organism: Pinus taeda (assembly GCA_000404065.3). NCBI lineage: Eukaryota > Viridiplantae > Streptophyta > Pinopsida > Pinales > Pinaceae > Pinus > Pinus taeda. Next base: position 466,270 of record APFE031210833.1, on the reverse strand, counting down.
CTAATAGCAATCTCTGACATATCACATTGGAGGTAGGCCTTAGCACGATATGGGGATCCAGGTGAAGTCGATTCGGATAAAGTGGGATTGGATCAGTGGATCAAGTTGACACAGTCCATGGTATATGGAAAGAACCCCAAGCCCATTACATATGTGATATGTCAATGCGATATGCCATGATGCAATATTGATCGTCAGTTTGAAGAGTCAGATCAATGGTCATGATCTGATCAGAGTGATCGACGATCGGTGATCCCTGATACAGAGGGCCAATGTGATAGCAATATGCGATGGGTGATATCAGCCATCAGATTGGAAAAATAATAGACGGTCCTGATTTAATCGGTGATCAGTGATCAATGATCTTTGATACAAGGGGCCAATACACATTGCAACTTGCAATTGTGATATGCCGATAAGGGTTGACCCGATGGGTATTATAAGCATGAATATATAAAATATGAAATTTGGTTTATTCGTATTTTCTTTGTATTTCCCATATATCGAGGTTTCGACCTACCACCTAACTGCTTGCGATATGCCGATAGAAGGCAGACCCGATGGGAATTATGGATGTGATTTCATAATATTTGAAATCTGGAAATGCAGGATTTCTTTGTATTTCGTGTGTATTTGGTTTTTCCGGCCAATACATCATGCGATTGTGATTTGCGATGGAATGGTGGACTCGATAAGTTTATAGATGTGATTACATTCTATTGGAAGTCTGGATTTTTCACCCGATAGTGTATTTCTGGTATATTTTTGTGTATTGGAATTTTGTTTTGTTTTAAAGTTTTCACCTGAAGAAAAGCGTTGATTCCTTTGTAATTATCCTTGATGATTGTGCCACGCTACAAGCGGGAATTTTCTAACAATGATGCGTTTGTAATGCATAGAGCCACAGAGCCAGAAGCCAGAGGGCCAGTCGAAGAGACAGAGGAATGCTTACACACAGAGAAATGGGCAGGAACTCGTAGTGCTGGAAGGATGCCTAAAAAAGCTAGAAAGCACAATTGATAGAGGTGGACTTTTTTGGAGTCGCTTGGAGGTCGAGTGAAAACCAAAGAGCTCAAACAAGTTAGAGCAAAGAGCTAGAGCCTGAGTCGAAGGGCCAGAGTGAGAGCCAAAGCCGAGAAAATAGCAAAAAGATCAAATCATCCAATTGTTGCTAGTGTCCAAAGTGTGTTGAAGATAGAAGAAGGTATTCCAAAGACAATGAAAGAATTATAAGGGAGTTGGTGCAAGCTAGAGCTCAAGATAGCTCAGAGCACTGATTGAAACAGTCTTGTCCAGAGAAGCCTAAATTTATCTACAAAGTATGGACAACCAGTGGGATAAGATTGTATTCTAAAACCATAGGTTCATTTGTAAACCAATGTAGTTGAGAGTGGAGCTTGTAAAGTAATTTATGCCATAATCCCAGAGAGCCTAGTTGAGTTGACTAGAGCTCACAGAGACGTAGTCCAAGAGGTTTGGGTGGACTCCTAATTAAACTTGTTGTCTTATGTGTTTGCTGGTTTGATGCTTTGATGCTTTATTTACTGCTATGTGTGTTTAAATACTAGGATAAGCAAATGTACACAAGCACTTGAACAATCTAAAAAAAAAGCAAGCATAAACCTATTTCAAACACTTTTAATTCTGTAATTGGTTAATCATAAGCTAGATCTTGGAAAGTAATAAGCTTTGGAGTGGGAGAGGTTCTTGTAAGCTGAGAGAAGCCTTTAGTGGCCCATTTTCAAATCAGGTGGTAATAGAGCCTAAGGTTGGTTAACCCCACCTTCAAAGAAGGTGATACCAAAGCTAATTCATACCAAAGCAGGTCCCATCATGCAACAAGTGGTATCAAATCAAAATGTTGATTGACATATAAAAATATTTCTTGTCTGAAAGGATTTTGGATTGTCAAGGATCAATTGTTTGATTGGTTGTATGCTTGTTTGTAGACTGACTATTGTGTGATTTTGCAGAGGTGAAAGGAAAGCTACTTATAGCTAAGTCTGGGAGAGGATAAGAAGGAAGAAGGGCTAAAGGCATTCTTCTTATCCCAAAGGACCTCAAAGCAATCCTTGAAGCACAAGATGTTTGTTGCAAAAGGTTACTTGAATAAGGATCCTTGTTAATATTGTTTGAAGTTCTTTTGTTCATTGGCATAATGAAAAATTCTACAAGTGAGTCCTCAAAATCTTCTTCCTTCACAAGATTCTTTGATGAAGACATGAAGCAAGAGTTGTTCATCATGATGGACAAGGTGAGAGAAATGTGTGAGGATGGAAGGAGGAGTAGCATTCTTAGAAAGCACTTCAATTCCACAGAGGATGTGAAGCAATTTCTTTCTGAAAAATTACAAGAAATGGAGAGGCAACTTCATATTGCAAATATGAACCTGAAAATGATGCATGAGTTGGAGATGCAACTCTTTGTTGCAAAGGAATCCTTAGTCAAGTATCAGCTTCAAATTCCTCTAGGAATGTTTCTGTTGGTTCTTTTGAAAAACATACCAGAGGCATAGGTCCAAGTTAATGTCCAAGATAGGCTATGAAGGAAAAGGCTTGGGTAAACATGCATAGGGTATTGTTGAGTCAATAATGGTTGAGGAAAGAACTAAGTATTTGTGTCTTGGCTATGGACAATCTTATGGGGAAAGTTCCAAAGCTGCCATAAAGGCCATTGAAACAGTTCCAAGAAGGAGTTTCATTTCAAGTCTTCTACCTGAAGAGTGTAAATATTGTATTTATGGAGAGTGCAATAGCTTGAAACATCATTTGCAAGATGCAATATTTCATAAGCATACACTTCAACTAGAGAGTTGTGGAAACTCTGAAACCATTGAAGAGGTTGATGGTGTTCTAAAGGGAGCTACTTATTCATTCAATTCACCCCCTCATGAAGGCAATAAAGGTGAAAAAGAAAGGTATAAATCTAGTTCTTATCATATTCCTTTTGATTATGTTAAGGATGATAAATTTCCATATAAGTATGGGAAAAGGATTGCATGTTCCTTTTTTGGTTTGGACAACCGTAATGTTTCTAGATGTTGGAAGAGAATGGCCACATATAGGAAAATTTTGAAGGAAAGGAAGCAATGTTACCAGGAATAGTGTCCACTCAGATGCTGCTGTTCCCACTAAGACTGGTAGCTATATTAGAAACAAACAAGTAAAGTCTACTTTCGTTTTCCTTTATTAAAATAGATAAGTGTGAAACCAAGGATACCAACCTTAGTCTTGCGCTTGATTTCCTTGTTTGATTCCTCTCCTTCCTGATAGAGCTTTGCTACTTCTCCTTCATCTGTCGAGCTTCAACAAGCACCTATGGAATCAAAGAAACATACTACTATTGAAGAATAAAGATCTATATTCATAAATAACACAGGATCAGATATGTGTTAACCATACAAATGCATACAAGTAAACATACAACAATATGGAGGAAAACTTGAATAACTGTATTAAGATGAAAAGTAGCAAGAGTATTACAACCATATGTTCTGACCGAGCATCATCCTCTAGCAAGAAATCCCTTCTTCACCTCAAGTAAAGCTTAGATCACCCAACACTATGAATATACACCAGAAAACCAACAACACTTCTCTACAAGATAAAAGATTCCAGCCTCTGGATCTCTGTGATGAGGGATCCATATCTAGATGATTGTAGGGAGGTGAGTCATCTTCTGGGGTCTTGATTAGTGTCCTCTCTCTGATAGTTCTTGATTCCACTTGGAGAATCATGATCTCTTACTCATCCCTGGTAAAAAACAGAGAGGCAAGTGTTAGAGGGGAAGCTTTTGGAAGATTCCATGATCTTCCACCTCGCATCTTGTCCCTCCCATTTGTCCATTCCCGACCATCGAACCCTACAGAAGGGCTATTCAATATGCATCGCAACTTGTACACTGGGAAAGTGATATGCATCGCACCCTCTGCACTGGGTTTTCAGTATGGTCCAGTTTTGACCATTTATGAGCAGGTTTTAGTGGAGAACTTCTGGGAGATGATGTAATCAGCTCACCTTGCTCCTTTAGGCAGTGAAGCAACACTTTTAGGGACTTAGGAGCCCTCAGTTTATGGACATTTATCATTGGGGTTGAAGTGCCCAAAAATTTCTATAACAGTTGTCCCCTAAAGCATGAGGTCGTTAATCTTTTGATGTCGGGTGAAATGCTTTACCATGAGGATCCAAAGTTATTTTGAGTTGGGAGGCGACTTGTAATAAGATACAATACAATACATTATCTTTACAACATTTTTTCATGATCTAGCTGAGGCGGGCATTCCCATGCTCAGCTTTATAAATTCATTTTCATGTACATAGGACAGACAATCGTCTGTGTGGCATATTGATGATTTGGACTCATGATCCTTTGATTTGGATGATCATCTGTTCAGCAATGATGTACATTTGATGTTTTTATATTCCTGAATATATCGCAGCCTAGATGGATGAAACTAGATCTTGGGTCTTCAGAACTTGTTCAATCTTCACTCAGAGTACAAGTCGATCTATGTGAAAAATGTTCTGGAGTCGAACATGGAAAGACATTGCCTGATTACCAGCCAATGACGTAATTTGTTAACAGGCGCAAGAGGAATCACCAATAATGACAATGACCCTCAAGGTACTATAGTACAATTTGCGTGGTGTGAAAAAGGACTTGGCATTGAACACCATGCACAATCTCTCGGTTGAGGGCCATTAATGTAAACCTGTCACCTAAAGTGAGAAACTTGCCATTGAGGCATGCAAGCTTCGAAGTACTGAAAGGGTTGTTCCTAAGTCAACTTCTTGGATAATGAGCTGATGTCGACAAGAGGTGACCCATCACAAGAGGGCCTTAATGAATCCCACATCAATGACATGGAACGAAGCAAATGATTTTGGAGGTGAAAAGAATCTGACGATACACGGTTCACGGTGGCAGTCATGAAATGATGGAGCATGAATGTATTGCAGTGGGTGAGAGATAGGTGAATTGTTTGAATGACTTCCCTTGAAAATATCAGCGACAATGATAATGGATTGGTAGTGTTAACCCCAAATATGGATGGTGTGATGGACCAATGGCGATGACCAGTGAACAGAACAACTCAACCTAGCTTGGATGCGGAAGGAAAGTGTCATGTTCAAGAGCGACTTGCTACCAATAAAGCTTTTTCAAGTTATCTTCCTAATTTTTCCCAGTCATTGCTGACTAGTACCTCTTTATTTTTGTCAAGCTTGAGGAGGATAACATATGTTTTTTCTATAATCCACCGTTTGGGTCAACCTCTCGCTATATTTTAGCTAGCCTAGTGACAGTGAAACTCGTTCTCGTCCATTTGGACGAGATTGTCACTATTCAGGTTTAATGAGTTTAATGACAAAGATAACTCGGTCCCTTTCAATTTTAGAGGGTCTAAAAGGAACAAAAAGGAGACTCCAAAGTTTTTTTTTCATTATGTAATCCCTTATGTCCGAAAAAGTGTAAAATAATATGGAAGGGATGAATTTTCGATAGTTTTAATGAGCCGAACAAGACGAGCACTTGATCTTTTTGTATAATAATCCCTCAGGCCAAAAAGATTAAAATATAGAGGAGGGACAGTACTTTCGATGACTTTAACGAGTCAGAGAGGCCAATTGCTCAACAATATTTTCATATTTTATGAGTCAGTTGAAAAGAGCTTAAAGGAGACTCGTTTCTGAGGAACGAGTGATGATTTTGGGTAGCAGTTGATTCCAAGTAATGTTTGGAATTTTCAAATCACGGCAGTGTCACAAGGATGGCTAGTAGAATCACTCTTCGCAGATGTTCCTCGAAAAGGTAAACAATCATATGGAGGTGAATGATCGGCTAAAAACAGAGTGGAGGTGATGATGAGAACACGACCAAGGCTCAAAAGCTGGCGATAAGGCATTCACAATGGTTATTTACGAGTTCATTTTTTAATGAACTTAAACTCTGGGGGAAACATTTTCTCATGACTTATGTTTATTTTTTAACGAGCTTGAACTATGTGCTAAAACTTCTTGTGATAATGGTCATTAAGTCCTTGACTCACCATTATCATTTTGTTCTTTCAAAGATTGTACTACATGTTCATTTGCTTCGCCAAACCGATTAGAAATGAAAACATATGCTTGATAAATGAGTTAAGAACACTAATATTTTACTCGAATTACGTGAATGGTAAATTAAAAGTGACTTTTACCTCTCATTTTACCATTTCATTTGAACTTGGTTTGTTGGAGCTCTGGAGGTGCTTTCCCCCCCGATTTTCACCAGCTAATTCCGGGAGATTCTGTGGACGATTCTTGACACCGCTAGGACTAGGTAGGAGCTAAACTTGTGCTCTTCAATTACATTCTTTTCTTTTTGAATTCTGAGCCTGTTTCCTTGCTCTGCTGAGCCTCTAGGGTTTGAACAACTCACCTTGGCACCATCGCACCCTTCCTTAATCGAAAGGTGTGATGCATACTGGTCTTCTCACTGACTAGTCAATATGCATCACTCCCAGCACACTTACTGGGGTGCAATGGGCGCAAGGGGGAAACGTTTTGCACATTTTTCCCATAGATTTTTGCCTGTTTTTTACCAAATGAAGGTCCCGACTCTTTTCTTGTTTGTTTTTCAGAGATTCATCGGAGAAAAATGGTTGTTAAATGGCAAGAACGTGAGCATGAAGAATAGGATGCTGTTTCTTTACATGATCCGGGCACAGTAGCTGCATTGGAACTATGGCTTGTTTAAGTTTTTCTGTATCTCTAGCATGAGGCAACAAATTAGCTTGTTACAATATTTCCTCAATGCTTGGGATCCTATCAACCAGGTGTTCCAGATTAGGGGAAAATAAATCCCCTTGACACTCGTGGACATCTATTTTCTGACCGGTTTATCGAGGCATGGTGCCCCTCTCTCGTTATCGGGCTCCGCCCATGGGGGTGAGTCCGTGAGGGAGTATATTCACTGGCACTACAGGGAGGGATCTCAGCTGAGTACTGATGGCAAGATCAATATACGAGACGTCACTTACTGGCCCTTGCGGACCATTCTATTCACTTTTTCTAGACTGGCTGGTAGTTCTGCTCTTCATATAGCTAACAGCTCTTACATGCAGTATGCTTTCGAATGCCTTGAACCGAAGGTGTTCAACTGGTGTGATGCAGTACTCTCTGTGATGAACGAAAAACTGGCCAAGGTGAAAAGTGGGAGATCCAAGAACTTCGGCTATGGTTCTATTTTAACGGATTTTGCTTTGGAGAGAATCCCATTGATGCAGCTGCAGTACATCTCACTTGGCCTACCTCCACCGACTGAACCACAGATGCAGAGATGGGTTGACCTCTTGTCTCGGCATGCTGGCCAACCTCAGATTTCTTTTTCTGATACTTTCTTCAAGTGGTTCGATCATCAACAGATGGTCTATGCCAAGTTTCCATATGTTGGCATGGATTTCTAGGGTGACTCGGAATTGGTGTTGTTGGCTGGCGAGCAGTGGAGTGCTATGAGTAACTCTTCTAACCATATCTTTGTTCATTGTTCTTCAAAATGTTATTATGTTTTATTGACCAAGACTAATCAAAACTCATGTGCTCATGTAGATATTGGACCAGTTCGACCGACAGTACGCCGCAGAGACCCAGCGGCCACTCCAGTAGGAGAGGCTGTGGGGGGGGGCATCGTGATGTGGTCGAGACTCCTTCAGCACTACAGGACTAGATCGAGGGTCTTACCCTTGGTATCCCAGATGTGAGGATCGACGAGCTTCCTCTGCGGTTGCAGCGACATACTACTGCAGTGCCGAGTCGATGGACTAGGATTTCACTCATGATTGCGCAGGCGGTGACTTGTTATCACCAACATCATTAGACTAGCGTGCCCCCTAGCATTTTGAGTTTTGGGTCATTTGACCAATTTTGTCTTGGTTACAGAACATTATGTATAAACTATTGTATATTTTTTTATTTTCGGCGCTTTATTTTGGTTAAGTTACATGATCCTACTGCATATATTGATGTGATGCTTCTTTTTATAAATGTCGCAAATGTCCATCTAACACATAATTCTCCAATGAGTCTGTTAATTTGTTTAAAATTATGGAAATATGTTGATATTGAATGAACTTGAACTGTCTTTCCAAAATCACGACTCTTAGGAACATGTGATAGATAGCTGGTCCCGTACGGAATAGATGCCCGTGAGTTGTAGAATGACAAGCTGTGAGTCTAGCCTAACGACAAGTCAGCATATGACATGTGTGATGGAATTAGAAAGGAGTTCTATCAATGTGCTATATTCAGCGATATTGTTCGTTGAACGACCAATACATACCCCTTTGAAACTTACTAACTCGCCGCTAGGATTGAAAATGGCCCATGCCGCAGAAGACAGGTTCCGTGGATTAGCTAACCAAAATAATTTCTCTTCGCAAAAACAAAAATGTAACAAAAGCATGAGGATTACTACGCGGAATTAAGCATAGTAATGCTTGAGGTACAACCCGTTACAAGGTTGCGCCAGTGGAATCCCATCACAGTCCATCAACTCATAGGCTCCTTTTTCCAATACACATTTAATAATATAGGGACCCATCCATAACGATTTGAATTTCCCTGCTCCTAGCTTATTGGATTCTTGGGCGTAAAGTAAGACTAGGTCACCTTCTCAAAGGATGCGAGGTTTGACATTTTTGTTGAACTGCGCTTTGACTCGTTTCTTATGAGCTTTTTTATCTAAAGCTACATCACAACGGGTTTCATCTAATTGGATTAGTTCGAAGAAACGAGCCTCTTCTTATGAGGTTCCGGGAGAAGGTCGACTGCGAGTTTGAGGGATGAGATTTCACATTGAACAAGTAAGATTGCTTCTAGACCGTACACAAGTTGAAAAGGTGTAAACCTGGTTACATTTCTTATCGACGTCTGGTATGCCCACAAGGCCGAGTACATGATCAGGTGCCAACACGGTTTGTGGACTCCAATCATCCTTTGCAACATGTGCTTTAGGACCTTGTTGATCGCCTCAAGCTTTCCGTTAGCTTGCAGGATAGTACAGAGTAGTGTTGTCGTGGGACAGTCCTAATTTGGCAGCCAACTCAACCATCATGTGATTGTGAAAATTCGATCCATGATCTGTGACTATGGCCTGTGGAACATCGAATCTAGAGACTACGTGATTAAAAAAGAAAAGGGCAGTCGTTTCACCGCTGTTGTTTAATGTAGGCATTGCCTCAGCCCATTTGGTAAAATAGTCTACCGCGACTACGATATACCCATGCCCCCAGGCCGAGGTGGGGTTACATGTCATGAAATCTATGCCCCATTTGGAAAATAGCCCAACAACAACTACTGGTTGCAGCAATGCAGGTGGTCTTCTGGCTTTACTATTGAAAATTTGGCAAGCATGGCAACTTCTAACTGCGGTTATGAAATCTTTGAACATTGTTGGCCAGAAGTATCCTGCTCGCAAAATTCTTTGCGCCGTAGCATAACCAGATCGATGCCCCCCACATGCGCCTAAATGACAGTCATTCAAGACATTTTTGGCCTCCTCATGGGTGAGGCACCTCCGCAGAACTGTATCAATACTGTGACGGTAAAGGGTATCACCGATGATCACGTAGTCTTTCGCTTGGTATCGAATATGTCATTGTTTGGAGCGTGAGGTATTAGAACTATATGTTTGTGTCTGGAGACAGATGATTATATCTCCATACCACAGATTTCTTGAAGATATCAGAAACAAGTTTTCATCCACGATTGCTTCTTCGGATGTTGCATCGTTGGACGACGATGGGAGATCACATAGTAACTCTGCGAATAATAGGGCTTTCTTTGATTTGGATTTTTTGAATTCCAGATCAAACTCTTGTAGAATTGCTATCCATTTTTAATATTTCCCCCCTAGAAACTATCTCGACAATATATAAGTCATGGGGTTGCAATCTGATAAAATGGTAGTTTTTCTGAAGAGCACGTAGTGTCGAAATCTATGTATCGCTTGAACAATTGCTAGGGCGGGCTTTTCAACGTAGGAGTATTTCATTTCTGTATCATTTAAGTTTCAGCTTGAATAATATATAGGATGTTTAGTTCCATTATCCTCTTGAACTAAAACCATTTCTATGGTCATATCTGCTGCAGCCAGATACATGTTAAAGTCTATTTTATAATCAGGAGCATACATTAATGAAGTTTGTATTAGAGATTTCTTTAAAGCATCAAAGGAAGCTTGCGTGACCTGATCCCAAATGAAGGGTACTTATTTTTTCAATAGACGAGTATAACCTTTAGCTAGTTTGGCGTAATTTGGAATGAACCTCCTAAGGAAGTTTGATTTCCCTTGGAGTTTCTAAATCTAAAGCAAGTTTGAAGGTGGAGGCAAATCGATGATTTCCTGAACCTTGCATGGGTCGAGTCAAATCCCATATTTTGAGACCACGAAGCCAAGTAAACGACCAGAACTAGCACAAAACATACATTTGTGTGGATTGACTCGTATCTTGTAGTGTCAGAAACGTAGAAATATCACTCTCAAATGTCGCGGATGATTGGTCTTCTTTCGCGAATGAGCTGGAAGATCGTCAAGATATGGTTGAACGATGTTTTTGATGTCATGGAAAGCATAGTTCATTTCTCTCTGAAAAGTTACCAATGCGTTTCTCAAACCAAAGGGTAGCTTGCGATATGCGAATGTGCCCCACAGACAAATGAATGTAGTCTTTGACTGGTCCTGTGGGCAGATATTTATTTGATTATACCTGAAAAATCCATCCATAAATGAAAATATTTCGCATCCGGTGTATTCGTCAATTAACTGGTCAGTAAAGGGTTTAGGGTAGCTGTCTTTCAGACAAGCTCGATTTACATCCCTGTAATCGATGCACAATGTAATCATTCCTTGTTTCTTCATCACAGGAACAATACTTGATACCCAATCGGTTAAAGGAATGGGGTAAATAAAACCAGCATGGAGGAGTTTTTCAACCTCTACCTTGATGGCAATGACTTTCTTGGGGTGCACCTACCGTAGTCGTTGTCATACCGATTTGACATCTGGATACATCTTATTTCGTGTTCAACTATGCTCGAGTCAATACCTGGCATTTCATCATATGACCAAGCAAAGACATCTCTAAACTTGCGAAAGAGAGTGCTATATATTTCTAGTTCTCAAGAATAAAAAGATTTGCCAACATGAATATTCTCTACAACATCTGTTTTGGTCGAGATATTTATGGCAGTAGTTTCTTCGGTATTGGTTAGGTTTCTCTCTGAATCCACCGTATTTACAGTATTTGTCAGAAAGTCAAATACTGAAGGATGGTGTAGGTTGCTAGAATTATCTTCTTTCCAGTTCAGAAGATGGGAACAATGGTGGTAATCTTCCCATGGTGCCCCATAAATCATCATTGATTGAATGATTCCTTTGTCTGTAGAGTGTACTTGCGACCAAGGATCTGTAAGGGGTTCCATATTCCCTAGACCTATCTACCCAAACGCTTGATGAGCATTGATACGGGTTTGCATCCCATGCCGAAAACATTGATTTCTATAATATTTCCAGTGGGGTTAGAGGAAATAATTGTAGATGATCCATTTTAACATCGTTTTCTGACATCTTTTGAATGGAAGATATCATATTGCAGGTTCCTATGTTACCCACTTCTGCCAAATTGGTTGGAGGTGGTAGGGTAAAAGTTCCCATTAATGTGGGGTCTTTTAGTAGGCCTACTCTGATATTTTGAAGCATGCTAGGGCTTCCATGGATCATCGGAATTCTTCCCATAACTTGCGAACTATTGGGGAGAAAATTTTGTTGGTCTATTATTGTAATTCCTCCTTGGGAAGGAAATGCAATTTTATTGAAGTAGGTCGACACAACTGCTACCATGGCATATATCTAGGGCCTTTCTAGTAGGATGCTGTAATTGAGGTTTTCGTCGATGACTTCAACATCGATTTCTATTGTTTTGCCCCCCAGTTCGACTTGCAAGTTACTGAATATTCCATACGGGGTGTATGTTCTTCCATCAAATGCTTTTAATGTCATTCATGGTCATGACAAGGATGGAGACCCTAGAGTTTTCCAGCAACTCATCGACATGATACATGTGGATGCCCCCTCATCAATAATGTTTCTATGAACAGTTTTGTTGAGGGATTTCACTTGAATGAGGAAAGCTAGTTGAGTTGGTAACTGAGGGTCATATCCTTTGTGATTGAAAGATACAAGATTGGAATCTGTTGGGTCAATCTCACCTATTGCTGATAATAAAGTTTGTTCTTGGGACGGGGAAGCATTTTCGCTAGCAACCACATTTGTTAATGGGTTCGGAAATAGATCAGTCAATACAGTCAAGGTTTTTGAACTTTTGAAGTATTTTCTAAGTTCATCTTTATATGGGCACTCACTGTTCCAGTGGTCCTCGTCACATATATGACATGGTGTTTTTGGTTTCCTATTCCCTGAAGGGTTTGTAGAAGATGTTTTAGGAGATGAGTCCTCCTGGTTTTTCTTTTTCCATTATTTTTTCTTCTTGCCTCCTGGTTGCTTGGGTTCTTTGCCTTTGTCTGTTGACATGGCATTTACTTTCAAGGCTAGAAGTTCTTCATTTTCATTTTGACTCGAAACTGTGCGAGCCTTTTTCGATGTAGCCTTTACGATTTTAGCACTTTCCGCACCTATCATGCCATCACCGGCATGAGAGTCTTTGTTTGATTTAGGAGGCGGAGGAATGGAAAAATATCATCTAGGAGCATCAGGTATTTTATCATAGAGCATGCCAAACTAAGTATATATCAAGTCTAGATATTGTGCACGATAAATAACTTGCTCTTCGGTGACGACTCCTCCCTTTGCGACATCCACTATAACAGCACGTAACAGTGGCTTAATAAACCATTCAGCCAATAGCTGATCAGGAACATACGTTTTTACCATTCTACGATGACATTGCCATTCATGAATATGATCAGATATGTGAGTGGTCGTCATTTGTTTGAAATTGGTAAGTAGCTCAGTTCATGTTTCGTACCTTATAGGTAACTGAAAATGGGTTAAAAAGGTTGTGGCTAGGGTACTGAATTTATCAAACGAAGCTCTAGGTAATTCGATATACCACTTTGCGACCGGACCAGTTAGCATTCGCTGAAAGAGGCAAAGCTTGATCGAATCATCATTGAGAGTGTTTGATGAACACCATAGATGAAAGGTCATCACATGATTCGATGGGTCTTCGCTAGGATTTCCATTAAATTTAGGAATATCAGACGGACGTTTATGCAGAATCGTCGGCCACCAAGGGGCGTAGGCAATTGGATCGTTCATTAGTCGACTTAGATCCGGTAACTCTAAAGTTGCCACAAAAGGCAACTGTTGATTCATGCTTGGTTGAACATACCTAGGATAAGATGGAATTTCTTGAGCAGTCGGTCTTTGCATACCAGCATAATGCATTTGATGTTGGTAACTTTCGTAAGGCTGATGGGCATAACCATTATGATATGGTTGACACGGCTGCCCATTACATGCAAAGACTTGTTGCTCATATCCTTGGTAAGCTTTCTGAAATTGTAGTTGTTGGTATTGCACGAGCCACGGTTGTGAAGCCATGGGCTGTTGTCCAGTACTGACTGTTTGACCAAGATGGGGGTTGGCGTTCCCTGTTTGAACCTATGCCATTGCACTAGTTAGTGATTGCGGTTGTGTCGTAGGTATAAGAGATTTTTGCATTACAACCTGTGAAACTTGAGGTTGGCATACAATTGATAACACTTGTACTTGCGATACTACCACAATAGCTGGTGTAGTGTGGATATTTGTCATAGGTAAACTTTGTTGCATTGAGCATACAACTCTTGGTTATTGAGGCAGGATTGGCACCCAACCGCTAGTCGTGATTCCAGCATAACCCAAATTTTGTTGTGAACTCACGCATGGCTGTCTTTCTGAGGAATGCAATGAAAGGGTATATGGCCCTCCATATGACGGTAATCCAGTACTCAAAGGAATCATTTGCCTTTGGGCACCAGTTTGCCCAATATGACCTTGTGAAGGATCAATTTGTTGAGACTCAAAATAAGAGATTCCAGATATAATTCCAGATGAACAAACGGGAATAGTCCATACTTTCAAAATAGCCCATAGATGGACTCCATCCAGCGATTGAAAGCTGGTTGGGACAGACGGCACGCCGGCGAACATTGTCAGAGTAGCAGAAGGAGCTTCTGCTATTGCTGTGTCGGGTAACACATTCCTTGATGTTGACAGTTGTTCATATATATTAAGCCTATCCAAAATATTCCTTAGAAATTCTTCAGGAACTTCCATTGGCGGGTGAATATCTTTTGATGAAGAAAGATACATGGCGATCCCAGCTCGATGTTTTTTTGGAGTGTTAGATGGAGGATCTTCCAGAATCTCTTCTATGGCAATCAATCCAGGAGGAAGAGGCAGACCGTCAGGTCCGTAAAATATTTCTGGTGCTGAAGAAGAAATAAGTTCTACAACAACAAATGGTCAGGGAGTAACACCTTCTGAATCAGCTGTAGATGGAGCCGGTTCAGGAATAGAAGTGTTTACCGTCAAACTAGGATCAGTTGTAATGTCCTTTTGTTGTTGCAAATTTCTTTTGTAGAGGCAGGGATACCAGAAATGTTCGGAGTAACCAGAGTCTCTGAGGATGTTGGAGTGTTTGCTCCAACCAACCTAGGGGACTTTGATCTGGTAAAACAAGTTCGCTTTGTCCGGAATGGTTTCACTTCCAGAGTCAATGACAATTGACTCGTAAGTCTCCACGAACGATGGGGTCTTGATTGACTTTATTCCATGATTGCGGATTACTTGATAAACTCAAAATAAAAGGGAAAAATATTTTTTCTAATTAAATGAATTTTAGATGCTTTGACACAGCTTGTTTTTTCAATTTTAAAGAGTTGAGAAAAAACAAAATATGACTGTAATCGCCTTCGATTTTTATTGAGCCTGAAGTGACAAGTGTTCAAAGGAACTTTTCTTTTAAGGAGTCTGAGAAGGAGAAAAATGGACTTCCCTGGAGATCTAGGCAGAGGGCATTACCAAGCCAATTGGAAAACTACAGAATACTTTTTACGGTATGACATTCAATCTTCTCGAATGTTGTGTTCAGTGCATTGCGATCGATAGGGTGGCAGCCATGGCTTCGTAAGGATAAAGGATGCAGCCTATTTTGGTCTCCCAAAATATACTCGACGGTACATGGGAGCACAAGTCCGTACTGGCACTTGTCATCTCAGAGTGGAGGAATCACCCAACCAACAATGAAAACAATAGTTAACAAGTTTTACGACACCGGAATGTGTCTCTGGCCTAGACCTCTAGATGTTGTGTGTTAGGTTCCAAAACGTTGTTAGATTCATTAAATTTATTTTAAGTTGATGTTGCTTAAAAAAATTTCCTTTGAGGTTCACCGCATGATGTGCATACAATCCCTAAAATGCAGTCTAAGATGATAAACAAACGTTTAATCTTCTTTTGGCAATGAAAATCCTAGCTACTAAGGAAAGAAAAATAAGAATCTTTCAGCAAAGAGCACAGAGCACACGCTAAATGCATTGTCCTAAATCAAACCAAGCAGTCGAAATGAAAATGCATATGCATGTATTTGTTTTTAGCCTTCTTAATGTATGAATGATGATAAGAAAGCTATGTGCAAATCTGAATTATTTTCAAAGTGACGATACTCAACAAATTTCTTTTCAAAATGAAGTGAAGGTAAGAGAAACACTTTGTGATTTCGATATGAAAATTACTTTTCGACACTTTAAAAACTACTAATTCAAATCATATGCAATAGTAACTGTATAATCGACTATCAAGAACAATGGGATTGTCTTCTAAAAATTAAAACGACAGCTATGAAACTTTCAGATCATGAAACGATAGTTAGACTATGCTACTTTTTTGCAAAAAAGAACTAAAAATGGCACACAATACATAAAAACACTTACATTTCTTTGCACTATGGGGGGCAGAATAATGTAAGAGAAGGGGGTTTTCACAGAGATACACTAACCACAGACATCAAAACTCTTGAATAGGATTGAAAACAGTGAGGAAAAAACAAAGTTTGAAGGTAAAGTTAACCTTCCCTAACCATCACACCTGTCACGCTGTGAATTCAGTATGCAGCGCACTTATTGCACTCGGGAAGTGCGATGCATATAGACTACCTTGAAGGAAGAGCCTGATGGTACCAGTGTGAGACTTTGAACGCGTTTTTACTCACAATTTTCAATTAAGTTTAGTGATTTAGGCCGAGTAAGTGATGTTCAGTATATGTAAATCACAAGGGCTGATCTAAGGAGGTTACTAGAGGCACCACTTAGGGAAATTATACTGTTTGCAGATCAATTTTTTAATCCATAAACAAAACCCAGAGATAGACTGAAGCATCATTGATCTACTTTGCATTTGTATAAAAAATGTAGTTCGAAGGCTAGCTGGCTTGGCTTCAGGCTCTGTCTATAAGTTTATAAAAGAAACAAAGATAGGCTAACAAACAATCTAGTCGCTCCTCAGTGGAGTCGTCATTTTGTTACCGGGAATAGTGTCCACTCGGATGCTGCTATTCCCACTAGGACTGGTAGCTATCTTAGAAACAAACAAGTAAAGTCTACTTTCGTTTTCCTTTATGAAAATAGATAAGAGTGGAACCAAGGAGTCCAACCTTAGTCTTTCACTTGATTTCCTTGTTTGGTTCCTCTCCTTCGTGATAGAGCTTTGCCACTTCTCCTTCGTCTACCCAGCTTCAAAGAGCACCTGTGGAATCATAGCAACGTACTACTATCAAAGAACAAAGATCTATATTCATAAATAACACAGGATCAGATATGTGTTAACCATAAAAATGCATATATAAGTAAACATAAAAGAATATGGAGGAAAGCTTGAATAGCTTTATTAAGATGAAAAGTAGCAAGAGGATTACAACCATATGTTCTAACCCAACATCATCCTCCAGCAAGAAAGCCCCTCTTCACCTAAAGTAAAGCTTAGATCACCCAACACCATGAATATACACCAGAAAACCAACAACACTTCTCTACAAGATACAAGATTCCAGCCTCTGGATCTCTGTGATGAGGAATCATATATAGATGATTGTAGGGAGGTGAGTCATCTTCTGGGGTCTTGATTAGTGTCCTCTCTCTGATAGTTCCTGATTCCACTTGGAGAATCATTATCTCTTACTCATCCCTGGTCGAAAACAGAGAGGAAGGTGTGAGAGGGGAAGCTTCTGGAAGATTCCATGATCTTCCACCTTGCATTTTTTCCCTGCCATTTGTCCATTTTCGACCATCACACCCTACATAGGGGCCATTTAGTATGCACCGCACCTTGTACATTGGGAAAGTGATATGCTTCGCACCCTCTGCACTGGGTTTTTAGTATGGTCCAGCTTTGACCATTTATGAGCAGGTTTTGGTGGAGAACTTCCGGGAGATGATGTAATCAGATGACCTTGATCCTTTAGGTTGTGAAGCAACACTTTTAGGGACTTAGGATCCCTCAGTTTATAGACATTTATCATTGGGGTTGAAGTACCCAAAAATGTCTATAACAAGCAAGAATGCCAAAGGTCAATTAGACAAGGCGCATCATGCTATCAAGAGGATGCACATGTGTTGCACTTACTTCCCTAAGCAAGGATACATTGCTGAAAGTTGTTGGACTCTGAATCCAACAATGCTTCCACAAAACTTGAAGAAGTTGGAACACGAAAATGGAAAGAATGGAAAGAAAGATTCCATTATTGATGTGTTTTAGGATGATTCACATGTTGATGCTGGTGTGTAAACAAAGCTAGCACCCTTGAAATCGATTTGTAAGAAATGGTTAGAATTATTATCCAATTAAGCTTTCATGTCTATTGATATAACACATCTATTTTCATTTCTATGCTAATGAGATGCAAGTTACAGGATTTTACCAACAAGGTGAATGGAAAAAGTTGTGTATGAGACTCATTTTGTTGCTACAACATTATAATTTTGATGTGCATGAATAGAGGGATGTTGATGATTTCCTTCTATTTGAACATGCATGGGTAATTAACTTGAAGGTTTGATTTCTTTGTTTTAAGCATGCATGTAATTCAATATTGACTTGGGAAATGTTGATTTGGTCTCCAAGACGGAGAAAATGATGAAGTCTTTCATCTTTTGAAAAGAATCCTTGAGATCTTTCCTACATGCTTGATTTGAAGGGTCATTTGTTTTAAAAGCATGTTTTGTGGGCTTGTTATCTAGTCCATCATTTATATGCATATGTAAAGATATGGAGGTCTTCACAAGATGTGAAATCTACTCTTTTGTTGACGCAGGAGTTTAGGCCATCTAGTTATTTTCTGTAATTCAATTGTTGTTAACAGTTGTTGTTGACAACATGTCAAATAGGTACAAATGTAAATTTTTGTGAAGCATATATAAATTCACATTTATTTGAGCCACCTTGGATCAATGATCTAGGAAGAGAAATTAAAACTACCTTTTGTAACCTTTTCAATAGGAGTTTTGCATGAAGTCAAGGAGGAAAGCGGTTCTTCCCAGGAGGACCAGCACATCCAAGAAGGAAGTGGTCAAAGGCTTTGGTTTAGAGGAACTATACAAGACAATTGTACGGAGGCTAAAAGAAGAGGTTGTTGTTACTCTCATTTACTCTTCAGATCAATATATTAGTCTTTAGGAGACCAAAAGTTCTTTTCAGTGGAAAGTTGTGATCCAAAATGGATCTAGAATAGACTTCAAAGTCTAAAATGTTCCTCACAAAGGAAAATGAAAGTCTATGGAATGCTATTCAAACTATTACCATTGTATAGACCTCGACATTCTGAATCTACTACAATTTGAATGGGCTAAAATGGACTTCAGATGATGAAGTTATTGTAAAATGAAGTTTTCCATTGTCCTTTGAAAAGGAGGAAAATTCTTACAAAAATGGGCTTAAGCCCTTATCTAGGAAAAATCGCATCAAAAGGTTCAAAGGGTGGACTTAGGCCAAAGGTGGAAGGACTCCCCTGATAGCGATCTCTGACATATCACATCAGAGATAGGCGTTAACATGATATTGGGATCCAGGCAAAGCCGATTGTGATAAACTGGGATTAGATTGGCGGATTGGCTCGACATAGTCCATGTTATACGGAAATAACCCCTAAGCCATTACATATGTGATATGTCGATGCGATATGCCATGATGCGATATCAACTATCAAATCGGGGAGTCAAATGTGATATCAATACAAAGGGCCAATGTGATAGCGATATGCGATGTGCGATGTCAGTCGTCGGATTGGAAAAAGAATTGAAAGTCCTAATTTGATCAATGATCAGTGATCAGTGATCCCCAATACCAAGGGCCAATGCACATTACGACTTGCTATTGCAATATGCTGATAAAGGGCGGACCTGATGGGAATTATAAGTGTGAATACATAAAATTTGAAATCTGGTTTATTTAGATTTTCTTTGTATTTCCAGTATATTGAGTTTTTGACCTCCCACCTAAGCAATTGCGATATGTCGATAGAATGTAGACCCAATGGGAATTATGGACGCGATTTCATAATATTTGAAATCTCGAAATGTGAAATTTCTTTGTATTTCCTGTGTATTTGGTTTTTTTGGCCAATACGCCATGCGATTGTGATTTTCAATGGAACAACAAACCCAATAGGTTTATAGGTGTGGTTACATTCTATTTGAAGTCCAGATTTTGTGCCCAATGGTGTATTTCTGGCACATTTCTGTGTACTGGAATTTTGTTCCATTTTCATGTTTTCACCTAAAGAAAAGCCACGATTCTCATGTAACTATCCCTAATCTTTGTGCCATGCTACAAGCAGGTGTTTTGTAACAATGATGCATTTATAACCTGTAAAGCGACAGAGCCAGAAACCAGAGGGCCAGTTGAATATATAGAGGAATTATTACACACAGAGAAACAAACAAGAAGTCG
Source organism: Pinus taeda (assembly GCA_000404065.3). NCBI lineage: Eukaryota > Viridiplantae > Streptophyta > Pinopsida > Pinales > Pinaceae > Pinus > Pinus taeda. Next base: position 446,287 of record APFE031210833.1, on the reverse strand, counting down.
TAGAGCTAGAAGGATGCCTCACAAAAGCCAGAGAGCACAATTGACAGAGGTGGAGATTTTCGGAGCCACTTGGAGGTCGACTGAAAACTGGAGAGCTAAGAGAAGCTACAGTGAAGAGCCAGAGCCAAAGCTGAAGCTGAGAGAATAACAAAGATATCAAATAATCTAGCTATTGCTGGTGTCAAAAGTGTGCTGAAGATAGAGGAAGGTATTCGAGAGATAGTGAAAGAATTCTGAGGGAGTTGGTGCAAGCTAGAGCTCAAGATAGCTTAGAGCACTGATTGAAGTAGTCTAGTCGAGAGAAACCTAGATTTGTCTATAGAATATGGACAACTAGTAGGATAAGATGGTATTCTAAACCCATAGGTTTAGTTGTAAACCAATGGAGTTGATCATGGAGCTTGTAAAAGAATTTATGCCATAATCCCAGACAACCTAGTTGAGTTGATTAGAGCTCATAGAGACGTAGCCCAAGAGGTTTAGGTGCACTCCATATTATATTGTTGTCTTATGTGTTTGTTGTTTTGCTGCTTTATTTACTATTATGCGTGTTTAAATATCAACATAAGAAAATGTACATAAGCACTTGAACAGTCTAAAAAAAAAACAAACATATACCTATTTCAAGACTTTTAATTCTACAATTAGTCAATCATAAGCTAGATCTTGGAAATTAATAAGCTTTGGAGTGGGAGAGGTTCTTGTAAGTTAAGAGAAGCCTTTAGTGCCCCATTTTCAGATCAAGTTTGGTATTTGGAGTTTGTTTGTTTTGTTATATAAAATATTTCCTTAAAATGAAAGTGAATTTTATTTTTTAAATCACTCTAATAATACAAATGTCAATATTTTGATGCGAAGGCACATCATGTAGGAAAAGAGATTTTAGATCATAGATTCTTAGTTTTGTAAGGTGGTTATAGATGGAATTAGTTTGAACTTAGCTCATAATTATTTATGAATATTCTAATGAGTAATTTAAACATGGAGATGGATCCATGATATTCATTTTCCTTTTCTTTATGTCAAAACTAGACTTCGCCTTCCTTATTTTTTTATATTATATCTAGGTTTTTTGTATTTCTCTATTAGGTAGGGTTTTTCCTCCCTTTTTTTTTTATCCCATATATAGGATTTGAAAAACTTAATTCATCTTTAACTACCTTATACATTAATGCAATCTTATTTTGTAATTTATAGTATTGTGATGATTTATTAATATATACATATAGGTGTATATCAACCACATTTATTAATGTGGTTGTGTTATTCCCTAGGAGGTCCACATAGAGCCATGAGTAAGAAACCACTTATTTAAATATTTGACTACCACATATTTTCATATTTGATGTTGTACTCACATTTACTATATTTGATATTACCAAAAGTTGTAAATAACATGTCTTAGTGATTTTCAAATATTTGATATTTAGTAGATAAATATTTTCAATAATTTCCACCATTTTGAAAATATTTCGATATTATATAGACTATATAATCTAGATTCTAGTTTTTTAATCAAATAATCTAATTTTTAGATATTTTATAACATTTCATATGAACATTTTGAAAACCTTTTTTTTATGTATTTTCAAAATATCACTTTGCATTTTTAAATTCTAATTTTTTATTTTCAAGTGTACATTTACACATTGAAATTCTAATATGCCATAACCAACACTAAATTTTGTACTTCAAATATACTGAATTCATAATTTGAATTTTACTTATCAACTCTAAAAACAAATTTATTATATACTTAATTCATAATAGAAATTCTATTTATCTACTCTAAAAATAAATTTATTCGAAGTGAATAGATACTTTATTCATAATTGGAATTTTACTTATCAACTCTATAACCAAATTGATTAAAAGTGAATATTAAAATTTTATATTAGAATAAAAAGTTGGAACTAATTAAAATTTATTAAGATTTTCTAAATGTATTACTATATAATATCATGAAATACAAATCATTAAAAATGTATATGAAATTCCCTAGACCTTGAATTTTTAGGAGAGTTCCGAATGGAGCTGTGGAGACAGTCTGAAAAGGGTAAGAGTTTTTATGTAGACGATCACCACAAATTCACCCTACCCACCCTACCTACCGTTAGCTTTCATCATCCGTTTTCCCGCCAGCTACATCATTTGTGGCAGCTCCCGGCACCTGTATCCCATCAAGGCCCTTCTTAACAATTCTACCTTCCATGCTCCTCCCCGTTCACTACATTCCCACTGAATACAGATAACCTCAAGGTGGTGAGGGTTACGATGGTCTTGGAGGTAGTTGGTGGAGAACACCTTGGAACATGCATGGAGCTTGACCTAGTAGACTAGTTAGATGACCCTTTGGAGAATGTCAATATTTGGAAAGCCCCTCACTCAGCCGTGGTGAACTCCTTCCCTTCTACTGCAACCTGTCAGCTACCATTGCGAGTCTTCCCTTGATATTAGGAAATTCCTTCTCCACATTGCATTCTCGGAGCCTCCTCCGATCTGGTCGTTTCCTCCCTCATCACTAGAGTCACCCTCGGTTATAACTTTTGTATCTGTCCACCTCCATCCTAACCCTGAGGTGGAAAACCCATCTCATCTCACCCTGGTGGATCTTCAAGAAACCCCCTCAGAATCCATAGACCAACCTAGGGAAACCCACACGTTTTAATAAATGAGGCACCACCATTGGGTAGTTACATGGTGGTACCCCATCTTTCAGAACTAATTCTAATAGTCGAACATCCCTGCTCTAATAACCCTAATACAAACCCTAGCCAGTCGATGGAAGATTCAGATGCCCCTGAAGGGCCGACATGGTGGGGGAAAAAAGGAAGTGCTTCAATGTGAGAGGCAAAGATGTTATTCTCAAACTTGGGGAGGATATTCAGTGGGGTGACACCATGGACACATCAGACCAGGTTCTAGTTGGAAGAATTCACGGTCGTAACTACACAATGGCATGGCTTAAGATGTCGACCTTGGAGGTATAGGGTAGTACCTTGTGGACCTCCCAACTATACAAACCCTTGTCAGAGGCTAGTTCACTCTGAGCTTTGCTAGATTTGAGCACACAAATTGGGTTCTATCATCCTTCTGGCATTTCAAGCAAGCTCAATTCTTCTCTGGTGATCCAAAATGGAGCTAAAATAGTCTTCTAAGTCCAAAATTATCTCTTGAAAATAGTCTCATTGCAGAGGTATGTTCAATCTGAATCTAATGCAATTTTAATTGGCTAAAATGGACTTTGGATGATGGAGTTATTGCAGAATGAATTTTGGCCATTGTCCTTTGAAAAGGAGTAATTTTCTTGTTAAATGGGACTTAAAAGAAATAAAGGCTTTCTATGGAAAAATTGCATCAGAAGGTTCAAAGGGAGGACTTAGACCAAAGGTCTTAACGACCCCCAATTATCGATCTCCGATATATCGGATCGGAGGTAAGCTGCCATGCGATATCGAGACCCTGGGTGAGTCGATTGTGATATGTGATGACAGTGAAAGGGAAGACTTGCGATAAATCATGGACCCGAGAAGGATTATATATGTGGTTGCATTCCAATTGAAGTATGATTTTAGCGCCCGATAGTGTATTTCCATGTATTATCTCTGTGTATTGGAATTTTGTTCCATTTTCTGGAATTTGCCTGAAGAAAGGCCACCTATTTCTTTTCATTGTGAAACAATCCCTATTCTTATAGCATTTAGGTTCCACATTGTAATGGGGGAATTTCTGTAACAATGATGTGTTATGTAATACACAAAGCCACAAAGTTAGAGTGCCAGTCAAAGAAACATAGAGGTAGAAGAGTGATTACACATAGAGAAACATATCAGAATTCACAAAGTTGGAGGATTCCTCAAAGGGTAGAGAGCTAAGCGTAGCACGAGAAAGGAGAGCTTAAAGGCCGAAGAGCCAGGGAGCAAGAAATTTGTAGAGCCAGAGAGCATAGCCACCAGAGGTTAGAGGCAGAGCCTTAGAGCAAGAGATCTCAAGTAAACTTCTACAAGCCATGAAGTTGTAAGGAAGTCAGAACAACAAAGAGATCAAATGATCGAGCTGCTACTGGTGTTTGATTTATGCTGAAGACAGAAGAAGGAGTTCCAGAGACAATAAGAGAATTTTGAGGGAGTTGGTGCAAGCTAGAACTCAAGATAGCTTAGAGTGTTGATTGAAGGAATCTAGTCCAGAGAAGCCTAGAGTTGTCTATAGAGTATGGATAGCCAGCGAGATAAGATGGTATTCTAAACCCATAGGTTGAGTTGTAAACCAATCAAGTTGATTGTGGAACTTGTAAAAGAATTGAAGCCATAATCCAAAAAATCCTAATCAAGTTGATTAGAGCTCAAGGAGATGTACCCCAAGATATCAAGGTGAACTCCATATTAAGCTTGTTGTCATATGGTTTGTTTACTTACTGCATCTTGTTGCTATGTGTATGATGTTTATTTGCTGCACTGTTAAATTATTATATGCTGCATATCAGTTTTAAGAAAATAAACTTAATGCAAATAAACAGTTAAATAGAAACATAAGAATACACCTATTTGAAGTCCTTTATTTCCACAAATTATCAATCATAAGCATGGATCTTGGGAATATATAATCTTTGGAGTGGGAGAGGCTCTTGTAACATGACAAGAAGCCTTTTAGTGCCTCATTTCAGATCAGGTGGTATCAAAGTGGTTATATCAAAGCTAAGTTATACCAAAGCAGGTTATATCATAATGCAAGTGCTATTAGATCAGAATGCTTGATTGACGGAGCAATCTATATGCTTGTTTAACATGAAATATGTTCAAACAATAGAAAGAATTTTGTTGTTTGATTGTTTGTAAACTGACGGTTGTTTGAGTTTGCAAAGGTGAAGGGAAAGCTATTGTTAGCTATGTCTGGGAGAGCACAAGAAGGAAGAAGGGCTAAATTCATTCTTCTAATTCCAAAGTACCTCAAAGCAATCGTTGAAGCACAAGATATTTGTTGCAAAATGTTGCTTGAATAAGCCCTTTGTTAATCTTATTTGAAGTTTTTTTGTTCATTTTGATAATGAAAAATTCCACAAGTGAGTCCTGAAATTCTTCTTTCTTGACAAGAGTCTCTGATGAAGACATGAAGCAAACCTTATTCATCATGATGGATATGGTGAGAGAAATATATGAGGATGGAAGGAAGAGCATCATACTTAGAGAGCAGTTGAATTCGATGAAGGAAGAGAAGCATTTTCTTTCTAACAAATTGCAGGAAATGGAGAGACAACTTCATATTGCAAATATCAACCTCGAAAGGATGCATGAGTTGGAGACACACCTCTTTATTGCCAAAGAAGCCTTGGTCAAGTATCAGCTTGAAGAAGAGGTAAGCAATTCCTATTTGTCTTCAAATTCTTCTCAGAATGTTAAAATTAGTTCTTTTGAAAAGCATACTAGAGGCATAGTTTCCAAATTAATGTACAAGATGGGGTATGAAGGAAAAGGCTTGGGCAAACATGCACAGGGTATTGTTGAGCCAATAATAGTTGGGGAAAGGCCTAACTATTTGGGTCTTGGCTACGGAAAAGCTTGTGGAGAAAGTTCCAAAGCTGCCATGAATTCCGTTCAAACAGT
>APFE031210833.1:382903-417276 GCA_000404065.3 Pinus taeda | reverse complement strand
ATGTATTCTTTACTTGATTTATGAGTTAATAATTAGTGAATTAATTAATAATTAATTCACACCACTCATCACTAGTGTATTTGTTAGTTAGACTAAATACAAGTAGTTCAACTAAGTCAAACTGAGCACAACTCCATCAACTCCTCAATCAACTACACTAAAACTCAACCACTTGAGTTCTAACTGAAGTCCTTCATGCAATAGCTCAACTAACCCATAAGAAAATTGTATTTCCTTCTGGCAGTTGCATGTGCCACATCTGTAGCTCAAACTGAAGTGCTACAAGAGGATAAGATAATGTTTATAGTCCAAATATTATTAAGAGCTAATAATATTCGATTGTTCTATTTTTAGCCTGGTAGTCTAAAAATAGACTCGTCCCATATTTCTAAAAATAGAAGTCCATCTATTTTTACCAACATGACCAATAATCCACAAATAGCATCCTGCATCTCATAGACCATGATCCATATGTCTAAAAATAGACATAGTTTAAAAATAGACTTTGCGCCAAAAATAGCCACTCGGCCCACTTAGTGAAGGCGACTTCTTTTCACTAAGCTCCATCATCTTGTTGCATTTTCAACACTCCTCTCAACAAGATATGGATTATCTACAACCCCTATCCTATCTCTATGGTATTGGAAGTTGCTCCTGGTGAGCGCCTTCGTCAAGATATCAGCATCGTGATCCTCCGTGGGAATATATGAAAGTAACATGATTCTCCACTGCAAACAATCTCTGATATGATGGTACCTGATGTCAATGTGCTCTATTGGGCTCCCTGCCCAATCTGCATCCTCCTGTCTGTACCATAATCCATCTCTAGATGTGCCTCTAAGACAATGCAATACATGCTTTCCTGCCTTCCAGAAGAGCTTGGTTGGCTTAACCATAGCTTGTGAAAGTTGGTTAACAGCATAGCATATATCAGGTCATGTATTGACCAGATACATAAGCGACCCCACCAACTGTCAATAAACAGTGGCATCCACTACCTCCACTGAAGTAGCATAATCCTTCCTCCATCCTCCAGGAAGAGGAGTATCAACAGGCTTGTAGCAATGCATGTTGAAGTTCTCCAGTGTCTCCTAAGCATACTTACCCTGAGAAACAAATATTCCATCACTGTGCTGCCAAATTTCCAATCCCAGGAAATAATGAAGGAGGGCTAAGTCCTTCATCTCAAACTCTCGAGCAAGATCCTCCTTACATGAAAGTATCAACAACTCATCTCCTGTTAAAATCAAATCATCTACATGAAGTACAATGATAGGCAACTTACCATCCACCACAATCTGGTATAGGTTAGGCTCCGCCTCACTCTTGGAGAATCCAAGTCCGTTAAAATAACTGTCTATCCGTGTGTACCAAGCACAAGGTGCTTATTTCAACCCATACAACGCTCTCTTGAGCCTGCACACATGTGACTCACTGCTGAAGATATCGAAACCTTTGGGCTGCTCTATGTAGACCTCCTCCTCAATGACTCCGTTGAGGAATGCAGTGTTGACATCCATCTGATGAATCTGCCACCCCATCTGTGCTAAGAGAGCAAGAATCGTCCATATGGAAGAATACCTTGCAATAGGTGCAAAGGTCTCCTCATAATCGATCCCCTCTATCTGTGAGAAGCCTTGGGCAAAAAATCTTGCTTTGTACTTCTCCACACTCCCGTCAGCTACCTGCTTCACTTTGTAGATCCATCTCGAACCCACCACTGATTTCCCTTCTGGTCTTGGGACAATCTCCCATGCAATGTTTTTGAAAATCAAATCATACTCTTCCACCTTTGCATCTACCCATGCGGGAACCTCCACAACTTCTTCGAAAGAGGATGGCTCAGTCAAGACACGTTTGCTCACAAGAGCCATGTATCCAGTGTACCGATCAGGTGATTGTCTCTGTCTACATTGTGCTGTAGGTGGTCCTACAACCTTCTCTACATCTTGAGCCAGTTGCTCAGCTTTTGTAGTGCGCTTTCGCCCTCCGATGGTTGCGCTGCATGAGTGGTCTCTTCCACTCCCTAAACTTCATCTTGTGGCTGATCCACGTCTTGAAGCTCATCCTTAGGAACTAATAGCTCCTCATCTGCATGCAAGTGTGGCTCCCTCTCAAGAGAAAACTTCATGGCTTTCTCCTCCTGAAATTTTTTATCCTGTCGCACAACAGTCTTGCGACTGTCTGAAATATACACAAGATAGTTGTGGGGCGTATCAGTGTACCCCAAAAATATCCTAACCTCTGTGGTCGGCTCGAGCTTCTTCCTGGCATCCTTCGTCACATCCATGTAAGCAGGAGAACCAAAAATCCTCAAATGGGAAATATCAGGCCTCTTACCAGAATAAGCCTCCTCGGGTGTACTCATGCCAAGTATCCTGTGAGGAGAACGGTTCTGCACATATACTGCAATATTGCATGCCTCTGCCCACAAGTGAAGGGGTAGGCCCTGATCATGCAACATCTCCCTTGCAACATGCACGATCGTTTTGTTCTTCTGCTCAGCAACCTTGTTCTCCTGTGGGTTGTGGGGAGCTATGAGCTCTCTTCGAATCCCTTTTGTGCTGCAGAAGTCCTTGAACTCACCAGAGATGAATTCACCACCATTGTCACTCCTAAGAGCCTTCACCTTCTTCCACGATTCCTTCTTGACCAGTGCTTTGAACTCACAAAACTTTGAGTACGTCTCTCTCTTCTTCTGCATGAAGAAGATCCAACACTTTCTAGAGAAATCATCAACAAATATCACACAGTACCTATGCTTTTCTATCGAAGCTACTGAGAAAGGTCCACACACGTCTATGTGAATTCTCTCAAGGATTATGGTGGCATGACTATCGTTCTCATGAAAGGTGGCTTTCACAAATTTTCCCAAAGTACACCCCTTGCACTGATCTGACTACGCAAGAGTGCCTTTAGGAAACCCAGTAGAAATTTACTGTAGTATCTTCAAGGCTCCATTGTGAAGGTGGCCCAATCTATGGTGCCATAGCTCGCCATCATCCCAGATCACCACTCCTTCTGCCTTGCATGCCATTGCTGTGCAACAATCTACATGCAACTGATAAAGGTTTTTGACTCAAACCCCTGTCTTCCGGGTTTCTCTAGTTGTCTTACTATGCAGGAAAGCCTTTCCCTCACTGAAAACAACAACATATCCCTTGTCTTGTAACATCGCTACAGAGATAAGATTCTTCTTCAATCCTAGAACATGCATCACTTCCTTCAATACGAAGGTTTTAGCAGACTCCCTCTCAAAGGAAATGGTACTGATACCGGTCGCACTGTATCTACCATCATCGCCCATCTCGATGTGCACTCCAAGGTCTTTCTCATTCAGATGAGAAAACAAATCTCGATCTCCTGTCATGTGGAAATACACACCACTATCCAAGAACCATACCGATCCCATCACACTTGATACCAAGCATGTAATCAACAAAAAACCCAGCTCAAACTATGAGGGTAAGGCCTCTCCGACTGCAGATCCAGCAACGTGCTTACTTTTCTTCTTCTGCAGACAATTTGTGCCATAGTGTCCATGTTGGTGACAGTGAAAGCTCATCACCTTGGACATGTCCTTCTTCTTGCCTTTCGCACCAGAATGAGAAGCTTTCTTGTTCTTACCCTTCTTTTCTTTGGCAGCCAAAGCACAATTTTCTTCATCAAATGCCTTTGATGAAGATCCGTCCCTCGTATTCTGCATGATCTCCTCTTGCACAAGATCTGACCAAAGTCTCTCCCATCCTGGCAATTTCTCCTGACCATTGATAGAGTCTTGATAGGAATGCCAACTCTTCAGAAGACCAAGTAGAGACAAGCTCACTAAGTCCTCATCATCGACAGTCACCCCCACACTTCCCAGCTCATCCCGTCATTGGGTGAACTTCGTGAGATACTTGGGCATATTGTCGCCTTTCTCACACTTTATGTTTCTGAGTTTATCCTTGAGCGCCAACTTCCTCTGGTCGCTCTTGCTTTGGAATAGATATGTCAACGCTTTCCACATCAAGTATGGAGAAGCCTTTCCATGGAGGCTGGACACAATGTGATCCCTCACGCCCTCCAACAGGATCCCTTGAAACTTTGCTATCTTCTTTTGCCAATCCCCGACTTGAGCAGCATCAGTAGGTTTTGGGACATTCGCTTATATGAACTCCTTCAACCCATTATCATCTAACACCCCTTCATCCTGTCCTTCCATGCAATACAGTTCGAGCTGCTCTCAAGGGCATACTCCAATCGCAATCCGTTGAAAGACATTTCAACTTTGACACCAAGAAAACACTACTGCAAATTCGAATTCCACCATCTCAAAACTCAACTGCTTCTGATCTAAAATTCGTGAGAACAAAGTATTTCTTTTATAGAGATCGACTGTATGGGCACTCATCAGATATCTCACCTTCCAAAAGAAGGATGAATCCAGAACCTACCTAGCCTGATTATAGACTCTACCTGAAGAAATAAAATGTAAACACTTCCTGAATAGTAGATCTGATGATCAATCCTCGCTTTGATATCCTGTAGAAATTCTTCTACAAATCAACCAGCTCCGATACTATGTAGAAATTTTGAATAATATGACACTTATTCATAGAGATTATCCTAATTATACACTCTTTGCGGAATCATGCATAATACATAACCTCCTATACATTGATCATCAATTTAGCAGTATTAAGAAACATTTTCATGTGCGCATTGAAGTGTCAATCACACATATCAACGTAGTATATATCCGGGAAAGCATAAAGCTGAGAACCCCAAACTATCTGTATTTGATTGAGAACATGTAACAATACATAGTACAATACTCCTCACAAGTACTCAGTACTATCTCCACGTGTTACACACAAACTAGCTCAGATCTAAATCAAGTCGCTGCTTCAAATCTCCTCCACTGTTTGCCTGCCTCTACCATGCAAGCCCACACCTGTCAGCAAAATCTAGTATATGATCCAAGCTCCTTTTTCCTTGGTTTGTACTGTGCAATCCTCATTGTCAATCTCCATCATTGATTGTGCAAACCACATACACAACTATAGTCACAAATGACATCTCTCTTGCCCTCTCACTCACCTCTAATACTTGTCTCCATTGAATTGTCCATGCACTGAGTTAACTGATGTATTCTTTAGTTGATTTATGAGTTAATAATTAGTGAATTAATTAATAATTAATTCACACCATTCATCACCAGTGTATTTGTTAGTTAGACTAAATACAACTAGTTCAACTAAGTCAAATTGAAGACAACTCCATCAACTCCTCAATCAACTCCACCAAAACTCAACCACTTGAGTTCTAACTGAAGTCCTTCATCCACTAGCTCAACTAACCCATAAGAAAAGCATATTTCCTTCTGGAAGTTGCATGTGCCACATCTGTAGCTCGAACTGAAGTGTTGCAATAGGATAAAATAATATTTATAGTTCAAATATTATTAAGAGCTAATAATATTTGACTGTTCTATTTTTAGCTTGGCAGTCTAAAAATAGACTCCCCCCATATGTCTAAAAATAGAAGTCCATCTATTTTTACCAACACAACCAATCATCCACAAATAGCATCCTACATCTCATAGACCATGATCCATATGTCTAAAAATAGACTTTGCGTCAAAAATAGCGAGCAGGCCCACTTAGTGAAGACGACTTCTTTTCACTAAGCTCCATCATCTTGTTGCATTTTCAACACTCCTAAAAGCTTGCCTTTATCTCCCATAAAGATTTTATGTTTTCTCCTTGACGGATATTTATCTCCAATCCATCCAACAAATATTTATCTTGAATCCATCCAAGCATATCTATAATCACATATAGAAGCTTTATCATGAAAGATTTATTCCTATCCCATTCCTTAATGGGATTTGGAAAGAACCTCATCTCTCTGTGTCTCGCTTTGCCAAGTGATTTATTTTTTGATTTATTTAAGAATGTATTTTATTTTCATATTATACATCATGCCTTGCTTTGCTCAGCTTAGGTTTACAATAGTCGACACATAAGGGAGGGGTGTTACATATAGCTCCTTTTTGGTATCCCCACATTAACCCGTGCACATTTTTTTTTTAAAATTAAAAATGGACATCAATTGAAAATTACCATTTTCATGGCCTTTAATCGTGAAATATTGCTTGCTTGCAACATCATGCACATTCATAGACATGTCTCCAAAACTTCATATGTGAAGGGTCTCCTTTCTTTAGAAACCTTATTATGGTCATCTTCCACCTTCATATTGAAGTATTCCATGTCACTCAGTGATTCAAAACTTCTCACCCCATCATTACTTTCCTCAGAGACCAAGAAACATGTTTTCCCCTGTGCATTGGGCCTATGTTTTTAATTTTACTAGTATGACCAAGAAACATTTCAACTGTTGTTTTGAGATTGATAGATATATTTTGGCTTAATGAGGTTGTATACGGACGTAATGTGCTATTTGAATGTTTCTTCAGAGTACAATCAATCAAAATCAAGAAACCACGATACTTTATTTAATGATAAGCTTAAACCATATTTTTTGTATCTTGGCCAAGCATTAAGGTAAGGGTTTTGCTGGAAATGAGGAAAATTTTCATCTTTTTGCTGAGTGAAGGTTTGAAACGGAGTATCATTAATGTTAACATCATTAGCAAGTTGTAAATATTTCTCAGAGACCTCGGTGTTGGTCAAGACCCATGGAGGACAACTTTCACTGCGCTTTCACAAGCGTTACACTTTTGATGTAGGTGAAGTTTTTAGTGTTAGGAGCTTGTGTCATGAATGAAAGTTTCTAAGGAGGAAGTTTCGATGTCCATGCCATTTGACATGTGTAAAAGTCATCAACCAACTGAGGGAGTGACCCAAGAAACATCAACCATCAATGTGTTGCAGACCTGCATTGCGCTTCTACTATAAGAAGAAGGTTTGGGGTTTGAAGGTTTTTGTATCACCTATAAGTTTTCTCATGTATTTGAAATGTTTTATTGACAGTTCCATGCCATCATAGTACCCTCAACATGTCGAATGATGGTAGAAGATAGTACAAGCTTGGAATTTTGTGATTTCACACTATCAACATATTTTCACTATTTATCTTAAAACATGTACCTATTTATAATCTAAATTTCCAGGCAAATGAATGGGGAATTTCAAGTCGATATGCTTCACGGTTTTTGATAAATGCGCCACCATCATCTAAAACAAGTTTTAGATTTTGTCTAGCTTCGTGAGTGAGATTTGGCTCAAAATTTGTGTGGGGAAGGTATATAATGATAATAACTCGATATCATAAAATCAACTCAATCCGGATTAATTTTTAGGATATATTGAAAAAATATAGTCATTGTGCTTTTATGGCGGGCTTTTGGATAGTCAATTTTGTGACCATCATATTTGACTCCAAAGCTTCCAAAGATGATTTTAAATATGAGGAAGAGTCATAGAACCCTAGGATGTTGAAAATATATAGCATTGTAAATATTTAAGTTTTTGGGTATGCATTAAGTTGAGGATTACAATAGGTAAAATGCTTCCTAGTTTTTAACATAGTATGTCTACATTTGTTGCATCTAGCTGATTACCATTTCTCCTTTGGGAAATTTGGTTCTACTAGGTGGAAGGTTAATGTTTTCGATGTATATATTGTGTTAATATCATAGTGGAAAGGGTTGGTGAGGATTGAGAAGAAACAACATTGTGTGTATTATGTTTTCATGATTTTCGAATGAAAGAAAGGACACATGGCAAATTTTACACTGGTTCCTCTCTTACTTACTTTGGATATGTTCTTCTTGGTTTTGTAATTTATCTTATGTTACCAACAATGCTTTGAAATGTTTCTTCTTGATTAGTCGAATACAAATATTGACCTAGAATTCACTTCAAATGATCAGGAGCTCATGACCAAGTGTTGTAAAATGGTTAAAAGTTAAAGTGCTCAGAACTAGTTTGAACCTAAACGAATGGATAGAGCTCGTTCTCATGATTATGGTGCTATGAACGGTTCAAAAAACGATCACCGTATGATAAAGTTATGCCAAAAACAAAATCGCCCAATAACTCTTAATTTTTGAATTTTTTCAAAAAAAAATTAAAATAGAATATTCCCAAAATATTCCTAGAATATTCTAGAGAATATTCTTTTTGGGTAGCGAATGGCAGGTTGCCATGTGGCAAGCCCAGAGGCCACCACATGGCAAGGGTGAAATCATGATGGTTAAAATTTTGGCAACAGAGAGATTTGAACACGCAGCGTGTCTCAAATCAATTTAGCACTTTACAAATACAACACCGTATGAGGACTTGTTATGTGAGCCACACATATTAAAGTTGGATTGTAAATTTTGTTTGGGTGGAAACCAAATCGGGTGAGCCCCTAAGGGCCAACCCCCCGTACAACGTGACCGTCCCCCAAAACCATGGTCTCTAAACCCTTAACCACTGGCATGGAATCCAAGCATAACTGCCCGTTCCAAAATTTCGGTCACATGAAATTAAAGACCAACAGTTAAGTACCAGTTTTTATAGCGGCGGCATTGGCGGACGTGCCAAATTTGGGCTGGCCTGCCATATTTGGCGAGCCTATCTGGCCATAACTAAAGTTATCTGGATTTTTTGTAGGGGCAACTGGCAGTTGGGAGTAAATAGCCATAACTTTGGCTGGGAAAGTCCTTTTTGGATGATTTTTTTTTTTGTTTTTTGTTTTTTGTTTTTTTTTTGGGTCTCTTCAACCTTTTGAAGCCATTGGCATAGGTTTCGCATCCATTTGAAGTCATTTGCAGGTGATTTTGCTTCATGGAAGTTCTAGGAGCCACTAGAGCCAAATCAGTTTGGGAGCTGCATTAGGAATTGTGCAGCCATTGAATGTGGAACAAAGGTAATTCCTGAAGGTTTTCAACATTCTGAATCCATTTCTATAGCTTTTTTTTCCTGTTGAGACATTATTCTCACTGTCTAGCTTCAGGGAAGCTTTCAGGGCCACTAGGGCATTTCAGTGCTTGAGCTGTTTGGTGGCTATGTTCATCCATTTTTTGTGATTCAAAAGCCTATGTATGCTATTTTTGACATTCCAAGTCTAATGGCATAGGTTTTAGAACCAATTGAGGTCATATTCACCTCGAAATTCTCCATGAAAGTCTAAAGGGCCACTAGGGCCAGTTGGGGAAAGTACTGTATAAGGTACAATTTCACTGTTTAGTGCTTGGGAAAGAGCATGTTTAGCTAATTCCTATCTTTTTATTCTGTATTTACAGTCAGATCTATCTTTTGAGAAATTAATATTCTTGTATTAGCCTTTGTAGCATTTTTAATACAAGAGGACAAGCCTAGTTGGAGAGGCTTGGTCGAGCAGATGTAGCCCAGAAGGGGGGAACTACTTTATCATTTTGATGTCTTTATTTGCGGAAGATGATATGCCAAACAAAAATGATATAAAGTGTTAAACAAAAAATATACATAACTTGCATACACACATAATCACCTATTCAATTTCAGAAAGTTATTTGTCTTATTCCGCAAGACATCAAACTTCATATATGTCTATGTCAAAGACTTCTAAGTGTTTACTTCGTTATTTCTTTAGGCAGAGCCTGTAGAGGGCCAGGTAGCCTCTGGAACTCATCCTCTCTTTAGAGGTGACACATTCGGTGAATGCCCCTACAGTCTATCTCTGTATAAGAAATAAGAAGTTTTCACCTTTTTAGAGGTCACTTGGAGTGTATAGCTAACCTTTGAAATTATGGGAAATGGATACCTTGTACCCTTAAACAAGTACATTCCATTTTCAGATCAGATGGTATCAAAGCTCGGCTTGAGCATTTTTTTGTGCAAAAGGTGTTAAAGAAGTGTAAGAGATTAATTGTTTTATTTGTTGCAAATGGTTGCTTGAATAGGGAGGGGTTTTTTGTTGACATTTGGTTAAAGCTTGTCATTTGATTAAAAGCTTTGAGAACTCTTATTTGGAATTTTCTTTTGTTTAATTGACCATTTACGTATTTTCAACTTCTTCCACAAGTGAAGGTTCCTCCTTCACAAAATTCTTCAATGATGACATGAAGAATGAGTTCATTAAGGTGAAGGACATGGTGCATATTCTCATTGAGGATCAAAGAGAAAGTGTTAAGATTCATGCACAATTGTTGGCTATAAAGGATGAGAAGGAAATAATTCTCCAAAGACTGCATGACATGGAGAAACAACTCCTTCAAACTCAAGAAGCTTTGTCCAAGAAAATGTATGAGGATGAGGTAAATCATTCAAACTTGTCTTCAATTTCCTCAATTGAAAAGTATGCTTGTTCTTTTGAGAAACATACCAGAGGCATAGGGTCCATGTTGATGTCCAAAATGGGATATGAAGGGAAAGGGTTGGGCAAACATGCACACGGTATAGTTGAGCCAATAATGGTTGAGGTAAGGCCTAAGAATTTGGGCCTTGGCTATGGACAATCTTATGAAGAAAGTTCTAAAGAAGCCATGAAGGAAAAAGGTGTGCATAAGCATGCACTTGAACAAGAGAATTGTGAAAGCTCTAAAACCATTGAAGGGATTGATGGTGTTCCAAAAGGAGTTTCTTCTTCATTTGATTCACCTCCTCATGAAGGTAATGAAGGTGAAAGAGAAAGGTATAAAATTGATTTCGATCATATTTCTTTTGATGATGTAAATCATGGTAAATTTTCACTTAAGCATTCAAAAAGAATTGCATGCTGTTTTTGTGGTTTGGTTAACCATAATGTTTCTAGATGTAGGAAAAGAATGGCAACATATAGGAAAATTTTGAAGGAAAGGAGGTAAGAAGCCAAAGTTCCATTGAACAATGCAAATCATGCTATCAAGAAGATGAACATGTGTTGCACTTAATGCCATAAGCATGGACATACTACTGAAAGGTGTTGGACTCTGAATCCAACAATGCTTCCACGAAAGTTGAAGAAATGGGAGAAAGAGTATGGCAAGAATGGGAAGGAAGTTTCCATCATTGATATGTGTCAGGATGATACACATGTTGATATCGATGTGCAGTTAAAGGAAGCACCTTTGAAATGGATTGGTAAGAAATGGTTAGAATTCTTATCCAATTAAAGTCGCATGTCTTTTGATTGAATGCATTCCTTTGTTAAGGGAATGCAAGTTGCAGGATGGTAAAGGATGAGTATGATACTCACTAGTTTTGCAACAATGTTTTTCATTTCAACTCTTGTAACCCGTATGTGTTTTTATTGGGTTGATGTACCTGTTGGTCTTTGCAAAAGAAGAGTTGAAGTTGCACCTGTACATAGATGTTGTAGGTGTGTTTATCGAATTGTATATAGTTCATTGTTTTTTATACATACATGTGTTTGTAAACGTATCTTGTTGTTGGTCGACTAGTGTCGCTTGTGAGCACACTTTTACATTGATTGTGTCACATGTTTCATCAACTTTTGTCGATTGTGCCAATTATGTTGTCGACTTGTGTCGATTCTGGTGCACATGTTTTGTCGACTTGTGTCGATTGTGCCACTTATGTTATCGACTTGTGTCGATTGTGGTGCACATGTTTTTTCGACTTGTGTTGGTTGTGTACACACTTGTTATGTTGATGGTTGAGTCCATTGTTCAACATATTTTAGGACAAATTGTTGTTGATGATTGTCTTGTTGCACAAGATGCCTTTGGTGTCATTTTTTGCAGGGAAGGAAATTGGTGCAAAGCAGTGCACAATTCCATGAGCTGGAAAAGCATGGATGCAAAGAGGGCTGAAATTTTAGCATGGGTCTCTACATCTTTTGAGACGTTTTTGTAGCAAGTTTCCCAAAATTTTGGGATGAGAATTTCCAGTACATTCAGCATGCTACAGCCGGTAAAAGCCTTCTCATTTGGGAGGTAGCTCTTCTTCTAGAGCGGAGGTGCCATGGATGGGCATCGTGACAGTTAGAAAGCCCACATGTTCAGATGAAGATTTCAGCTCATATATCAGCAAGAATCATTGCTGGTTTCTGCAAATTTTCAGATTTGTCTGGTGAAAGAACTTGGTCGGGATTTGACGAGTACTTGGCTTATGTAGCGAAAAGTTGCCATGACGCCAGTTGGCAAGGAAATACATTTTGGTATCAGTATGCTCTTTTGGCTGAGATATTTCTATTCCTCAAGTGCTGTACAGTTCAGTTCAGAGATTCAGTAAGCTTTTGGGGACCAAAATCCTTCTCATTTGGGAGGTGCGATCAGGAGCTCACGACCAAGTGTCGTAAAACGGTAAAAAATGAAAGTGCTCAGAATTAGTTTGAACCCTAACAACTGGATAGAGCTTGTTCTCATGATTCTAGTGCCATGAACGGTTCGAAAAATGGTTTACATATGAGAAAGTTATGTCAAAAACAAAATCGCCTAATAACTCTTAATTTTTGAATTTTTTCAAAAAAAATTAAAATAGAATATTCCTAGAATATTCTGGAGAATATTATTTTTGGGTAGCAAATGGCAGGTTGCCACGTGGCAAGGGGGACATCATCATGGTTAAAATTTTGGCAATAGAGAGATTTGAACATGCAACCTGTCGCAAATCACTTTAGCGCTTTACCAATACAACACCGTATGGGCAGTGGTTATGTGAGCCGCACATATTAAAGTTGAATTGTAAACTTTGTTTGGGCAGAAACCAAAGCGGGTGAGCCCCTAAGGGCCAATCCCCCCTACAACGTCACCGTCGCCCAAAAACCATGGGCTCTAAAGCCTTAACCGCTGGCACGAAATCCAAGCATAACAGGCCGTTCCGAAATTTCAGTCACATGGAATTAAAGACCAACAGTTAACTACCAGTCTTTATAGCGATGGCATTGGTTGAGGTGCCAAATTTTGGCTGGCCCGTCATATTTGGTGGGCCTATCTAGCCATAACTAAAGTTATCTCGAGTTTTTGTAGGGGAAACTAGCAGTTGGGAGTAAATAGCCATAACTTTGGCTAGGACAGTCCTTTTTGGATGAATTTTTTTTTTTTTTTTTTTTTGGGTCTCTTCGACCTTCTGAAGCCATTGGAATAGGTTTGACAACCACCTGAGGTTGTTTGCAGGTGATTTTGCTTCATGTAAGTTCTAGGAGCCACTAGAGCCAAATTAGTTTGGGAGCTGCATTGGGAATTGCGCAGACATTAAATGTGGAATGAAGGTCATCCCTAAAGGTTTTGAGCATTTTGAATCCATTTCTACAACTCGTTTTTCCTGTTGAGGCATTCTTCTCATTGTTTAGCTTCAGGGAAGCTTTCAGGACCATGAGGGCCATTTTAGTACTTGAGTTGTTTGGGGGCTATGTTGATCCATTTTTGGTGATTCAAAATCCTATGTCTACTATTTTTGACATTCTGAGTCTAATGGCAGAGGTTTTAGAACCAATTGAGGTCATATTCACCCCGAAATTCTCCATGCAAGTCTAATCGGCCACTAGGGCCAATTGGAGAAAGTACTGTATAAGGTACAATTTCATTGTTTAGTGCTTGGGAAAGAGCATGTTTAGCTAATTCCTATCTTCTGATTCTGTATTTACAATCAGATCTGCCTTTTGAGACATTCATATTCTTGTATTAGCCTTTGTAGCATTTTTAATATAAGAGGACAAGCCTAGTTGGAGAGGCTTGGTCCAACAGATGTAGCCCAGAAGGGGTGAACTACTTTATCATTTTGATATCTTTATTTGCTGAAGATGAAATGGTAAACAAAACTGATATAAAGTGTTAAACAACAAATATACATAACTTTCATACACACATAATCACATATTCAGTTGCAGAAAGTTATTTGTCTTATTCCACAAGACATCAAACTTCATATATGTGTATGTCAAAGACTTCTAAGTGTTTACTTCATTATTTCTTTAGGCAGAGCCTCTAGAGGGCCAGGTAACCTCTAGAACTCATCCTCTCTTTACAGGTGACATGTCCGGTGAATTCCCCTACAGTCTATCTCTGTATAAGAAATAAGAATTTTTCACCTGTTTAGAGGTCCCTTGGAGTGTATAGCCCACCTTTGAAATTATGGGAAATGGATACCTTGCACCCTTAAACAAGTACATTCCATTTTCAGATCATCAAAAAAGTTATATGTTTCAATTTTCTAAACATTTATGTTTTATGGTCAAATGGAATTTAGAATTCATCATGTTGTTTGATGCTCTAAATTTCAATTTTCGTTTATTTTCTACTCACCCTCCTACACCGAATTTCACTAAAAACTCAAAAAATGATAAATTCCTTGCTTGTGTAGAAGATCCCTCTTTTTCTTCATCATTTCACTCGAAAAGAATTAGCTTTATTAACCATATTTTCCAATGGATTTGTCTTCTTTTCAACTAGTAAACCTATAAATTTTATACCCTACTCAGCACCATACCTAGCTTAATATCTAATTGATTGAATATTTTAGACAAAGAGAGCCCTATCTCAAGTTGGAAGGGCTAGATTCCAACTTCTAAGTGGTTTGTGGTTAGCTCTGAGCTTTTTTCTCAGCCTAGAAAAATTACATAGTGCCAACAAACTCTATCGACAATTGTATGATTAACTGAATTAATTTATCAAACATATGCATACATACCTCTTTTATTATTTTGGTCATGTAATCTTCATTCAACAATTTCTTTTCCTTTTTTAGAACCAAATCAAACATATTGACATGTTGCATTTCTTTGTCATTATACGATCATTCAAATAATGAATCCCATCAAAGGTGGAATTCTTAGTGAGACATTTTCTTCTTCAAAGATATGAACCTTCTAATGGAGATTCCAACGTAGGATCTTCATTATCCTGATGTAGTAAATGTACCTTGTTAATAGCGTATAATGAACTCCATGCTAGATGAAACAACTGTAACTACTTATGATTTTAATGAGGTTACCAAGATTTTGTTCCTTCGTCGTGAACATTAGTATTGATTTCTAATTAAACTATCTTCCAATATTCTTATAATTATTTCATGAGTTCATACTAGAATCATGTGCTTCCAATATGATGTCATCTCTAATATGATGCATCCTATCGTGCATTACTATGCTCTTTATCTTATTGTAATTATTTAATCATGATGGAGGTCTTCTACTTTCTACTTCTTCTAGGTATCCCTAATTACTTCATGAATAGCTCCCAAGGATCCGTATAGTTCCCTCCTTCCATCATCTTTCATAAAACAACGAATCAACCCATCCGCCTTTGCTTCTTATACCTGCAATATTTATTGACAAGAAACCCAACTAAAGTATACAATACCGAAACATGATGTGAACTTGTCTTTATAGGGTTAAATGTAATTAAGAGGTCATCCTAGGGTTTCTTAGGTTCAAACCCTAGACCATATTATTTTATCTTCATGTCATTCTAGGGTTTATTCCATGTCCTAGAATCCTAAAAAAACCCTAGGAATCATAGGAAACATGTACCTTAAGAATGGGTTTCTAATTAATAGGGTTTCTTATGAGCCATCAAGATACAAACCCTAGAGCCATAATTTTAACCCTACAACATCTCATGTTAAAATTAAATATCATACATACCTCTTGGATACCTACCTATAGTGCTTGGTATTTCAGGCTGCCATGGTTCCTTAGCAAAGTTATTGTTGTCCTTACTGGAACATTTTCTATCTTCACAAATTTATTTTGATGAGCCTTTAACCTACATATTATTGTCCTTTTGCTGGGATTTCCTTCATCACGAGTTCCTTTGTAGCTCCTTTCTTTCTACCTTAATGGCTACAAGACTTGTTTTCAGCAGAACATTATGACTAATATTCTTCTTATTGCACTCATTGACGGCTTATAGTTTCTTCATTACAGAAATGTTTGGATAATTATTAAGGAATTTCCTTTGGAAAGTATGCCTTCCTTAGTGTGTGATTATGTTACAAGTATATATGAATGGTGTATGTTCTCTTATTGCCACATAAATATGATTCACCACAAGTTTGGGTTTTGAAATCAATGATAGACAATATGAAGTTCATCGTCTTCTTGAGAAGATTTATCCTTCTTCAGAATTCCTCAAAGTTAGGTGCTCAGGTTCCTATAGATTATTTGTGGATGCAACACATGATTCCATTTTTCCATTTCTCAGAGGTTTTCTCTTTTTGCTAAATGATTCAGATTCCTTTGAAAATTTTGAATTATGCTTTCGGTCTTTTGAAATAGTGATATAGTATCACTTTGAAATAGCGAAGGGTTGATATTTTGGGCATACATTTGTTGTCTTGAGAGGGAGATATAGTTCACTATCACTTTCTCAAGATTTTGAGGCCAAACCATAATAATTTTTGTGCCCAAAATTTTCTCTAGTTTTTTTTTTTTTTTTTTTAACTCAACCCTTAAGTATTCTTTAATATTCATTATTTTCTTTTATGACTTGACTTTTCTTGATACTCCTTTTGACATCTCTCTTCAAGAGTACTTTCCTTATCTTGCTACCTTATCTCTTGATGATATTTTAGTTCTTTTTCCCTTGAGTGTACTTCTCTGAGATGCCCTTTCTTGAATTCTTTTCTTAGCTCTCATACCATGTTGAGAAATATAGGGGCAACAAGTGTAGGTGATTCCCCTAAATTGATGATTGTTTGTGATATATTTTTACCTCATTAGGTTAAATTCTTTACCTTATTGATTATTATTAGTGTCATCTTCATCAACCATATACAAAACCATAACGAAAAATTATAAAAAGGACACAAGATATATGCGGTCATCCAGAGTGAAAACCTCTCCAATTCTAAGAGGAAAAGCCACAATAATTCTGCCTCCTATAGAATCTTCAATTGACGACTTCCAAGACCTAGACCCTTGACAAAAAATTCCTCCAAAGTCAAGTCAAACCTTGTTTTCTTCTTTTCAAGTCAAGCAACGTCAACATTGACTAGACACTAATACAACTTCTCCTTCTTCTTGACCTTGGCCCTGAAATGCCAGACAAGTTATCTTCCTTCAATTTTTTAGTACTTGCAGAATCTTGCAATTTTCGTACGTTTGAGGTAATAAGGAAAATTTGACACTTATTTTCCTTGGCTTGGAAAGTTCCCTTCTCTTCAATATTTTTTTCTCCAACTTAGATTATATTGACACCAAAATTTCGCTTATTTTGTATGAACTTAGTTCAATCCCTTTTCTGTGGTGGATGTCATAGCCTTAGCTTGAATAAGTGATATTTTTAGCCCAAACACAGTCCTAAAAATATTCCTCTTCCTCTTTCCTTTATCTTGTACTTCCTTTTCTCATTTTAGTGTTCTTGGTAGACTTTATTTTGTGATATACGTGCTTCCAAAGGACTTGCTCAACTAGATTTATATATAAGTCTTTTAGTCACATAAAAATAGGTCAATTTGTCCCAACTTCTAGGCCAACTTGTCATGTTGGAAGGCGGATTTGTTGCATGCATTTTGAATTGATCTTGGAGGTTTTTCTTGACTATATTTTGACTCAAATAGTTTTACATTATGTAACTTGGAAAAATGGGTCCTTCATACATGAAAATGGCTCAATGATTTGTACAGTCAATGGGAAGCCCTAGGAGCTCACAATGGGAGCTAGAACTAAAAATAAATTTCCTTCGACATGAAACTCATTCCTCAAGAACAAAAATAATAAATTTATTTTTCCAATTACATAAAATACATGAAAGTCATGATTACATATGTCATTATAAGGACTGAAACTAGTTACATATTTAAACAAGATATGCATTCTAGTTCTAGCCTGAATTCTCCCTTTGGTTCTTCCTGCAATTCATACCATTCAATCACATGATCAACATCATGGACATAATTATTAAGAAAATAAACTTGCAAAGCATCATGGACTTTCATTGTCGTAGGTAGTGCACGTTTGTAGGGAATTGGTCTAATCCTCTCAAGGATCTCAAAATGCCTGCAATACCGAGGTGTCAACTTGACATTTGACCCAATCCTCAAGGAGCTGCTCCCATGCTTGATATGGAAGTACACATTTTCCCCAACCTAAAACTCCTTAAATACTTTTTGTTGCTCTGCATAGCTCTTCTGCATGTCTTATGTTACCTTCAAATTCCTTTTAGTATCCTACATTTACTATTCCATCTCTTCGACCATATTTGGTCCAATCGATACCTTGTTCACTATATCACTCCAATTGAAGGGAGTATGAAATCTCTCTGTATAAAGTTCCTCAAATGGACTCATCTTCAAAGATTCTTGATGCCCATTTTTATAAGGAAACTCAACAAGTGGAATATGCTCTTCCCACCTCCGTTGTTGATGCATGACATGCATTCTCAACATGTCCTCAAGAATCCTATTAACCCTCTCTGTATGTCCATCTCTCTACTAATGATAAGTTGTAGTAAAGGGTAACTCTATCATTGGACTTGCAAATAAATCCTTCCAAAGCCTCGAAGTGGACTTCACATCTCTATTAGATACAATGCTCTTGGGAACACCATGAAGTCTCGCTATCTCCCTATTGATGACCTTCGCTACCTCACTTGATGAAATAATAAACTTCACTAGAATTAAGTGAACTACATTGGTAAACCTATCTAACACAACCATAATGGAATCATGTCTAGACGTCTTTGGAAAACCTGTAAAGAAATCCATTGAAATGACCTCCCATTTCAACTCTAGAATCGTAATAGGCTACAATAAATCACTTCGATGCTTAGACTCTCCTTTTACCTTCTGACAATCAAAACATATCACAACAAACCCAATCACTTCTTTCTTCAAGTTCAGCCAATGATAAAATTTCTTTACTATTGTCAATATCTTCTAATATCCCGAATGACCCAAATATGGATTAACAAGATATAACCTCGATATAAGCTTCTAGAGTTCATTATTGTCGAACACATAGATATTCTCCTTAAATAACACCAAGCCATCTCTCATGAGATGATAATCCATATCTTGTACACCTGCATCCTACTAATGTAACTTGTGCTTAAGTTCTTGTTACTTTTCATCCTATTGCATTACTTGTAAGATTATCTCTTGTAATTATATCCAATATGAACTCATAGCTACAATCTAATTTACCTACACTCTTCTACTAAGTGAATTCGCAACCCTTTTCTCCTTACCCTTAATATACCTAATCACAAAGTCAAACTCACTAAGAGTAGCCAACCATCTAGATTTCATGTCATTCAAGTTGGGTTGATAAAATAAGTACCTCATTCCAATGTGATCACTCACCAAGAAAAAGCTCCTACGAAGGAGATAGTACCTTCACATCTTCAATGCGTGAATGATCACTTCCTATTCAAGATCATGAGTGACATAATTTTTCTCATGCTCATTTAGTTTCTTTGACTCATAGTATACCACCTCTCCCTCCTACATCAAGACTCCACAAAGTCCTCTCTTGCAAAAATTTATACACACCATGAACTCATTATCTAGATTTTCAATATTTGGAGCTTGAGCATTTGTAACAAACTACTTCAACTACTCAAAACTAGTTGCAAATTCCTCTGTCCATTCAAATTTCATTCCTTCCTTCTACAAAGGCATAATATGATAGGAAATTCATGAGAAGTACCTAATGAATCTCCTGTAATAACCTGCTAATTCAATAAATGATATGACCTCATCCAAATTCCTAGGAGTTTTTCATTCCATGATAGTTTTGATCTTTTTGGGTCCATTGCTATAACTTCCTTGGAAACAACATGTCCCAACTAATGAAATTTTGTTTGAAAGAAACTCCACTTACTAAGCTTGGCATACAATTGGTGTTTCATCAATAATATTATTATTGATAGGTTATTTACATTATTTTCCTCATTTTAAAAATACATCAATATGTCATTGATGCATATTATCACAAACTTATCTCGATATGGATGTAACATATTATTCATCAAACACATCAATATAATTGGACAATTATTAAGAACAAAAGGAACTACTACAAAATCATAATGCCCATACCTAATATGAAATGCGGTTTTGTGGATGCCCTCTTCTTTGATGTGTATGTGATGATATCCTCATCTCAAATAAATCCTCAAAAACTCTGATACTCCCTTCAACTCATCAAACAATTAATTTACCCATGAAAAAGAATCAACGAAATACTTGGCCTAATGTGCCCCTAATTGGGCATTTCCTTAAAATGGAACTTGAATTTCACCATCTTCGAAGTGCTCATCCTGTAAGGGGACTTATATTTTGATGTCTGTCTTGACATCAACTCAGTAGAAAATTCCACTTCCTTATGAGGAAATAGCTCTGAAATATCTACTGGAAATACACCCTAAAACTAGTGGAAAATTTAAATAGCTCTTTAGACCTTCAACATCCTCAACATCATTCCCTTTGTCACTTGAAATATGAACTAAAAAGAATACATATGCATTCCAGCTACTCTGATTTTCCTGCGTATTTATAACCATTCCCACTGATGTAGGATTCTTAACCTATAAGATTATGTTCTTTATTGTCATCCAAGCACTCAATAGCCTTATAATAGAAATATACTTTATTGTACAACCAATCCATACTCAACAACATATTGTATGACCATAACAAAAGAATATTTATATGTGTTTATGTAGACACATTGTTCAGCTCAAATGCATAAGATCTCAACCAACAATGGACTATTTTCTTTGTACTAGTAGCCAGTTGCGCCAACCAAGACTCTGCATGAGCTTCTATATTCAAGCAATGATTATCCACCATGTTAGGAATGATATAACTATAGCTAGATCTAGGATCAATATAAATAGAAATAATGTGATCACAAAGCTTACCTTCCATCTCGATAAAATATGTCTCATTATAAGCTTGCCTATTATCCAATGTTGTATAAATATGAGGATTACTAAATCCAACATGCCCAACTATCTTTGCGTCATGAAAACTATAAATGTAAGGTATGCCACCTCAATATTGTGGATAATATCACTTGATGATCCTTGCTACAAGTCCAACACTCCAAATAATTCCTACCATAACTTGTGTTCTTCTCCTCAGACTAAAATCACTATCCTCTATCAACTACATTGAATTTTCTTTACAACTATACATTTTCCTTGTACCTGCATCCTCATATCTTCCTTAATTCTCATCCACAACTTGGGGGGAGGCCCCAAAGATCTGATAAGTTGAAATGGATCTTGGGGGGGAGGCCCCTAAGATCTGAAAAGTTGAAATGATAGAAGAAAATAGGAGAACACAAATTAAACAAAACTGCAAAGAAAGTTTTTATTAAAATGGAGAATAATTGTAAAATCTACATTATGGTCGACAATCTGTCCTTTTACAAAATGTGACTTGTTACTTATAACCCTTTTTGGTTATAATACCATGGGTAAATTCCATGGGTGAATGAATACCAGGGGTGGATGTCACAATATCATGGGAAAATACCATGGGTGAATGAATATATACCATGGGTGGATGCTACTTACAATACCATTGGTAAATTCCACGAGTGGATGAATACCATGGGTTGATGCCATTTTCGATTCGGATCATTCCTCCCTCCTTAAGAAGCAATGGTCCCCATTGCATGAAGTTCCCTCTTGTGAATCCTTTATTGAATACGAATATCCACTGAAGAGAAGGTTTTTCGATGGTTAAACCATAACCATCATGAATGTAGATCCGATGATATAAATACCCTATAATGCTTGTGACAAATTGTGATAATGAGAGTGTGTGGCATAGCAAATGGATTTCGATGAAGTGTGAGTTTGTTGATGACCCATAACCATGATGAACGAAGATTCAAGGATAGAGATACCTTGTAGTGCTTATGACCAACTCTCATACTGACATTGTGCGGCCTAGAAAATGGAATTCAATGAAGTGTGGGTTTTTGGATGACCCATAACCATGAAAAACAAAGATTCGAGGATAGAGATACCCTGTAGTGCTTGTGACCAACTGTGACACTGTCAGTTTGCGGCCAAGCAAATGGACTTCAATGACAAGCTTTTTTTTTTGTTCATCCATAACCATGATGTTGATTGTTGATAAAGTAGCAGCTCCCTACATAGTTTGTAGTGGGAGGGGGCATATCCAAAGAACCCAAGCTATATGTTGCTATGATGAAACTCATGAATGTGAAGTAGGTTCCTACTAAAGCGGCATGGGAGGGCACTTCTCCAAACAGAACTCACTCTAAATGCTGCTCCAGATTTAAAATGGACATACTCGGTTAATATAACTCAGAATCTTTATATAACCTTTTTTTGGAAACAGAATGACCATTATGCATCTTCCCATTTGTTGGAAATCCTTACCTTGACACTCTGTAATCTCATATTTGCATTGCAAATTTTTCGTCGTCACAAAAGTTCTGGAAAAATAATTGATTTTAAATCAGCGATATCTCCCACATCTCAACTTTGATTCAACACATTTTCTTTTAAATTGGGTGATTTTTCAAGAGGATCTCACATATGCAATCATTGTTCTCAAACTATGCAGAAAAACTACAAAAAATTATACGAGAGTCATCACCCACCAATTGTCAATGAAAAATATTCTACAACATAGTTGATTTTAAACAACGATATCTCCCTCATCGAGACTATGATTCGATTGAATGTTTTTTTGAGTTTTGGTATTTTTTTGCAAGGAATACGAATATGCTATTTTGTTTTTTAAATTTTGCACCAAATGTTTGAGATATATTTGCATACGCGTCGCCCAAAAAAAATTGTGCAAAAATAAGAAAAAAGAAAAAAATATTCCTACCTAGCCCAAGAAAGTGCTTCGTGGAGGTCGTGGCATGTGCTTGAAGTTTTTTGAATAGTTCTGCAAAAAAATTAAATTGAAATATGCACTAAACCCTCATTCCCATGGAATCATAACCTTCTCTGATACCATTGATCTAGATCTTGGGAGGAGGACCACAAGATCT
This sequence comes from Pinus taeda, assembly GCA_000404065.3. Lineage (NCBI taxonomy): Eukaryota > Viridiplantae > Streptophyta > Pinopsida > Pinales > Pinaceae > Pinus > Pinus taeda. Next base: position 394,431 of record APFE031210833.1, on the reverse strand, counting down.
AGAAAATTGAAATGGATCTTGGGGGGGAGGCCCCAAAGGTCTGAAAATTTGAAATCTTAGAAGAAAATAGGACAACGCAAATTAAATAAAACCACATTTTTTCTTTATTAAAATGGAGAATAATTGTAAAAGCTACATTGTGGTGGACAATCCATCCTTCTACAAAATGTGACTTGTAACTTATATCCTTTTTCAGTTACAATACAACATGTAAAGTCCATGGGTGAATGAATACCATTGGTGGATGTCACAATACCATGCAAAACTACCAATGGGTTAATGAATACGATGGTGGATGCCACTTACAATACCATGGGTGGATAAATACCAAAGGTGGATGCCACTTACAATACCATGGGTAAATTCCATAGGTGGATGAATACCATGGGTTGATGTCATTTTCCATTTGGATCAACTTCTTATCCCCCTTTCCCTTATTATTGTTATTACCTTTACAACCCTACTTAAGCTATGACTTATGCTTAGACTTCTCATAGCAATGCTTAAACTTTCCAATTACATCCTCCAATGTGTGAGGCTCATCATACTCAATTCGATCTTAAAATTCTAAGGAAAATCCACTAAAGAATATTTGAACATTTGTCTTCCCATCCTTAATATATGGCACATACCTCGGCAACTCGATAAAATTAGTCATATATTCTTCCTTTATCATAGATCCCATATTCAACATGTAGAACTCCTTAGACTTGCCATCATAGTATATCTATGATGTGAAGCTCTTTCTAAAAGTATATTAGACCCATGCCAACTCCACTCCTCTGTCTTGATGCCCCTTACAAACTTCACATCTTCCCACCAAATGTCTTCTTTCCATTTCACTGAAAATAGACATCCTAACTTTGATATTATTTATATAATCATGTGGCTAAAAGAGATTCTTCAACTCAAACAACCATGCTTTTGCATCTTCTAGTTGTTTTGGTTCTCCATCATAGGTAGGAGGCTTGCCATTCTTGAACTCATATGACAAGTATTATTCTCACTCCTCCTATAAAGATGATACCAATGATGACCATGCAAACTCTACGATCGAGCACTAGAGTAGAATCCATAACCACTACCTCTCCTATCATGTGTATCCATCCATCTACCACTTGTGACTGTGTCATACATGTTCCTCCTATGCACTCACCAATACCAACTACCATATGCCCCATTTGTCCTTTTCTCATGTCCATAAGTAATTATTGGTTGTCCTTGTCTCTGTAAATTTGATAAACTCTGAAAAATCATTTCATTGACCTATGTTTGGTTTTCCTGTGCTTTAAAAAGTCTTCCCTATGATTGAATTATCTTGTGATTATCTTCTTTACAAATTCTAATTTCTACCTTTATATTTCTCAAGATATCCATTATGTCAATAGATTCCTCATCTTTTTGCTACTCATCTAATTTATAGGAAGAGTCACATGAATTGTAATTCCCCATTTTTCTTGTCATATATGATATTCTTCTTCCTACAAACATAACATGTTAGATAAACCAAATATAAACATAATGAAACATACCTTAGTGAAGTTGAGGCGAGGCGCTCTCATATTAATAGTCAATCTCGATTAGTACAACTATTGTATATATAATGAAATCAACATATCAATCATCCCAACATCAACATCATGATGACACAAAATCACCACAATGCATGCACAACAAGAACATAAACAAATAACATGCATACATGACAAACACATTTCACCCATCTAGTCCAACTTTTGGAAGTTGGAAGCTCTTATACCAATATGTGACCACCCCCTTCCATATTTACCCAATTTCAACAATGTGCCAAGGTAAACATGAGATGAAGATTTCCTATAACTTGATCTGACTTTCAAGCTGCAGTTATGAAAGTGTGCTTGATAACTCACAACTCAGAAACATTCTTCAAGTCTTACAAGACATTCAAACACCAAATAACTACAATAAGTGACCACACCCCAAGTTGGGGCTGCTTTTCTTTTACATAACAACCCAACAAATTACACAATCTGGCAAGGGTGTGCTTATAGGCCAACAAATTCATGCATGAAACTACTTCCATGTAGTTATAGGCTAAAATTTATAGTTCAAAGGGTCTCGTCTCGAGATTTGAACATTCCGGGCTAGCCTCGACATCACCACTAAGAATTGTGTGCGCGTTTTCATAATCATTGTTGACATGAGGACAAATCTAATCATTCAAACTCAACTCATGCCCTTGATCTAAACCACCTAGAAGACACTACACATTTCGTCAAAAACATGGAAAACATAGAAGTTATAGGTCACAAATGTATATCTCATCATAATAGTCATAGATTCATCTGAGAGACACAAATAAGGCTTTATTCCCTCTGCACATAGATGGAAAAACACTTATTATTGCATATATTTGTCAACTAGTCAATAAATAAACAATTCATAATAAGAGCCATAAATGGTGCACATGATATAATTAATATATAACTAGAAAGTAATGGACATAGAAACCATGGCAACTCAGCCATAATACTGACAACATAATCACTACAAATTCTCTTAGATCACAATCAAGAAATTGGTAATTAATGGAAACTGATTGTATTCGGACACTAAAAATAAAGGACTTTGTGGGTCAAGTATACATGATCATGATGTATATGGAACTAATGATTGTTTCAATATTATGGATTCTCATGTTCTAATGAAAATGCATTTTCCTTAAGTGTTGTAATGTTGTATTTAGACACCACCCATAATTTCTTATCATAATCACATTTTTCTATTCCCTTTACATTTAGTTTCATATTATATTTCCTTAGTTTCAATCCTAGTCATACACCATATGGTACCATCCTCATACATGTGAGAATCTCCCCCATTAAAAGGGAAAACATGATTAGGTATTTAATGTGCAAAAAACACGTAAAATATGTGGATAGCAAGAGGCTCCTTAAAATGGCTTCAAATTCCAACTAAAGCTATTATAACCTCAAGTAGGGAGTCTTGGCTAGATCATTGGAGTAGAGAGAAATAACATTTTACATAATATTAATAATTTAAAAAAATTATCAGACCTAAATATAAAGATAATTTGTGATGCAATAAAGAATTGGAGGAAAAAAGAAATTTAAGATAATATAAGGATATGGTCAACCCTAATAAAAATATGAGATGTTTCCATAGTTCAAATCATGATTGACAATTTTCTTATAGAAATTATTTTGTTGATAGGTTTTTTATAGAAATTATTTTGTGGAGTTTGGGAAATGTTGAATGTTTCAAGTGGATTCTCCACCCATCATCATGGAAAAATAAAGCTTGAATAGTTCTTAATGAATGTAGGATGAGGACTGAATAGATTGAGATTATATTGAAACTATGAAGTAGATCTATTAAAAAATAATTAGTAATAAATGTAGGTAATTAAGTTGAGTTGATTTGACCAAAAATATGTATAATCTTAAATAAAACAATCATAAATCTAAATCATTAAATTGGATTTTGAATGAAAGAAATAATCTTATTATTATTATTAAAATGGAAAATATCACCATGAAGAGAGAAAGACATTAAGTAATGATAACCAAATATTGTTAATTAATACTCATAGCAAATTTAATTTAATTAAAAAATTATATATATTAAATTCAAATCTAATAAATGTATTAGTGACAGTGTAACCATATTGTGATTATTATATTATAAGATTAGTTTAAATGATATAATGTTTGTAATTTATATTGTAAAGTCGTAATTAATAATAGTAAAGGTAACCACATAAGTAGTAATTAAAACATTATATATTTTAAATTCAATTTTATAAGTATAATGAAATTATATCCGTGTATTTATGTAATAACTTTAATATGATATATGTTGTAATAATAATAATAATTTGTAAGAATAATATAAAAGATAATCAAATAGCTAAGTAATTTTTATTAGTTGAATTTTAGGAATACCATAAAGTGAAATTGAAGAAATTAATTAATAATGGATGTGAGTAGTTAAGCTAAGGGTATATGACATAAAATAATTAAAGAAATTGTTTACATATGTTAAAAAGATCTTATCCTCCTAGGCTACAAAGTTTATTAAATCTAATGCTCTTATGAAATGCCATATATAAGTCAACTAGGGAGATGTTTTAAGGATAAGCTTAAAGAGCATATAGGTGGAAATCATCACAGTTACATTTCTAAATCAACCATTATTTACTCTTCCCACAGTTATGAACACTTCAGTTCTCTTATGAAAAAAAATTATAAGTCAACCTAGAAGATATTCTTTTAAGGATAGGGTTAAAGATCATATAAGTGGACATTGTCATGCCACATCTCTAAATGAGCCATTTTTTAGACCTCACCTAGGAACACCTTAAGAAAAATTTTAATGATTCCAAAAATATTGTTTCACCTCCCTTGAGATACGCTAAAAATTCTAGTTGTGAGGATGAGTACAAGTTAAATCATTCTTGAAAACCTGTTATCCATTAACCCTTTGAACACTACAATACTTCGCTTGGCCCAATTGTTTTTGTATACTCACATTTATTTCCTAGTCTTACAAGTTCACCTTATGTTTTTTTTTGTGAGCTTTGTGTCACATTTCTATTAGTTTTTGTAAATAAGGCAAGTTACATCCATATATCCATGATTTAGGTGGCCTCACTTGCCCAGTGGGAAACTAGGTATGTTGGGAACTTATCTACAAAATAAGCCATCCATAAACAAAAAATTATAAGTTTGTTCAACCTTGCCATATACACTTGTCCAACCTTGCCATATACATAGTCAACACACTCTATTGGAGTTGTGTCCTTCACAGTATAATCAAGAATCTCCAAGTGAGTAATGCAAGGGATATGCTACTGGATCCAGTTCTACCTTCCACTCTACAACTACAACTGAAACTAGATTTTTTTTAATTCCTTACTAAAATTAGATTTCTCTGAATTCGCCCTAGGGGTTCCATGCTGGTCCTGAGGCCTTCCCTAGTATACTTCTCATAATCCAAAAAATATGTACATTCTACTTATACTGGGTAACTCTGCCTCCAGTATGATTTAATCCAGTGCTACCCCTTTCCACTAGTGGAGGTCCAACTGGAAATTTTCCACAATCAGGCAGATTTCTTCCTCTAACTCTACAATTAATTGTTTGACCCAGTTCAAGCTGTTGCAATGATAGATTTGGGTTACTTCATCCATCATACCCTAGGCTGGCTTTCTCACACATCCCTTCCCCCACCTTTCTTTGCCTCCCACTGCTATTGTTCTCTCCCCCATTGCCTCTTACCCACTTCACCTGAGCCATTCTACTATGTCTCTTTTTCAAATTCTGTTCTCCTACATGCTCTTTCACCTTTTTTGTTACCCAGGTTGGTGGGTTGGGAGCTGGACCCATTGATGGTGCAGACCTGCTACAAAGTCAAAAGATACTAGCCCAGTAAGTGTCTCCTTCCACTTTCATCTATGGATTGAATACGAAAAAAATTATTACTATATCCTCATGATTGCAAGCCTTCTTCTACCCCTTGTAAAGATGAATCGAACATAATAGAGCCATACCCATAATGGTCATATCACCCATTATATAGTTACAATTTCTAGCAAAATTAAAATTAATCATCCAAACATAGTTACGAGGACTTGATTGGATGGAAAGATTGTTGTCGGTTGAGCCCATCTCCCACCAAACCGAGCACCCTTAGATGGTGTTTGGACACTATAATTTAGACCTGGACTGAGCAAGGTCGGTTTCAGTTCCTCAGCAGAATCCCAAACCCTCCCCCAATCTCTTAGATGAGTGTCACCCATACCAAGGAACCCAACCTAGGAAGTTTGAGGATAGAAGCCCATACTGAACTGAGGCTTGGCTGACCTAATTTCACTCCTCCCACCCCCAGCTAATACCTGCCGACATGATTTCACTCCTCCCACCCCTAACTAATACCTCTTGTATCTAGGGTATCTTGAGCCCCTTTCTATGTCTTTATCGACTTTGGTCGAACCACCCCCAAACTCCACAAATCCAACCCTCTGGTCCAAGTCTTCATCACGTTTCTAGAATCTTCATGTTTCCATTATTGTTTTTGAGGGTACTGATCTTCTCGATTAAAGTATAAACTACAATAATTTTCTTCAACCAACCTTTTGAAATCTGCGCTGATCATCAGGCCAGTTGAGTCAATTCTAGTCTAAGGAGTATAAATAGGGAAAATCTCTTGAGGAAGACAAACATCATAATCCATAGTGGTGCTACGATTGGGACTGGAAAAATTAGATGTGGGTCTGACTATTGCAGGCACAATAGGCCTGAGTTTGAATAGGTATTAAAACTTGAAATGCTTGTAAAGTTTTGGAATCCATGTTCCAGATTGGAGGTCAATGCATCTTTAGATGAGACTGCACTACAAGCCTTAGATACAATCTATTTTGGGAATGCAAGAGAATAAACACTTTCAACAGGCTTTGTAAACGGCAATTATATTGAAGTAGGAATGGTAGAAATTCTATTGAAGAAAGACTAGTGACCACAGATTTTAGAAAGTATAGAAGTAGCCTATCATGATGAGGCAGAGGATGGAACAGTGAAATCACATGTGAGATCATTTGTTCTTTTGAATAATTTGAAGGCTAGAGCAATATCAAATTGGCCCATTTTGTGTCGGGAGCTTCGGTTTGGATGATCGCAACAAAGAGAGCTAGGAATTGAACTTCTTGCAATTGACTCAAAAAAAATTCTTTGCATCTGATTCTTTGAAGAATTCAAGTAATTACTCATGGCAGCATCTCCAAGAAGGTTGTGGATACCATTCAAACTTAATTATTTTTGTTGCTGGTGGTTGTGATGGTTCTTCTGTTCTTCATAGTTGATAGGTTTGGTGCTCAAATCTAGCCATAGGGAATCAACTCAGGAGTCTTGTGGCTTGTCATGCTTCTGCAATAATGGGCTTTTGATATCAGTGGGCACTCAATATTATTAGTAGGACATGCAAGACATCATGGCTAGGAGAAGGTCATATAAGCTTTTGTATCAACATATATAAATTTGGTCCTTGCCTTCATCACCCTCATGGCTCAAGTAGTGAAATCATAGGCATAAACAACTTCTTATGTGGTATCGAAGGTTGTAAGCTAGCGATACTCTTTTGTTTTTGGGTCCCTAATTTCTATGACGAAACGACACCATGGGTGCCTGCGAACCCCTCTGAATATCCTGACATCCTTGCCTTGCTTGAACTATTTTTCTTAGAACTTGGTAGGACTCAGAAATGGGGAGCGAGCACCATTTTTGTCACTCTCAGATTGAGATTTGAAAGTTGAACAGTGGGATGGTTCCCCAGACTCTTGCTTCACCATTGTAGCCCCCAGAATGTAATGTAACCCCAACCCTCCCTGACTTGTTTGATGAAATGGGATTGAGAAAATGAAATTATACAAGAGTGTAATGCTAATACCAACAACAAACTACAAAATTCTGTAAAACCCATTCTAATATTATGCCCATGGTTTGACTGTGAATGACAATATTTAAATCGCAAATGGAGATGGTGGTACATCATTGAGACCTATAGTAAGGAAAGGGATCGATTCAAGCGTTGGTATCATACTATCAATATTTCATACATGATTTTATTTTTTGATACTCTCATACATACATTTGTACTTTCTTTCTCATGATGAGTATGCAGATAACTATGTGGATTGCTTCAAGTGTCTATGTTGATCTAGCCCCACTCATAATTGGTTGGAGTCATATTATATACAGTTAGGCTTATATGCATGTAATCTTATAACAAAGCATGATACCTCTACTATGATTTTTTTCATTCAAGTGGCATAACTACTATACTTAATACTATGAATAACAACTCTCTAAAACTCAACTCTCTAGAGTAATTAAAACCTTTTGAAATTGAATCTAACAAGTCTATAAAAAGGATTAGGGCAATAACAACTCTCTAAAACTCAACTCTCTAGTGTAATTAAAACTTTTTGAAATTGAATATGACAACTCTATAAAAAGGATTAGGGAAATAGAAGCTTCTGCTAACTAACCCACTAACCATAAAAAGGATTAGGGAAATAGAAGCTTCTACTAACTAACCCACTAACCACCAATGCTAAAAAATTGAAGCTAGACTAAGAAGTTTTATAGCTTAATCACAATTGTTCCCACAATAAAAAAGGTTTGACCACATGGCCTTACATAATGGCCATGACAGCTTCTACCCCTTTGTGGGGATGAACCCACCCTGCTCAATTGGGTTTTTGTCTTGTAACATAGTTTAAGGATAACCAGACTTTCCAATATTCATAGTCACTTAGAAACACTTTATATGATATACATAGTGAATGGAAAAGAAATAGTTGAGAACACAAAATTTCACAGAATGAAGACAAATCTTATCGAGTTCAAGATTAAAATCTTAACCACTCATTAATAAATAATAGCAAGTACTGTAATGACTTGTTCCAAAATCTTAACCACTGATTAATAGAGAATAGAAAGTAGTGTAATGACTTGTTATGAGTTATTTATTTACATGTTGTAAAGAATGTAGTGGAATGGAAATTACTATTTAGAAAACCCTTCAATATTTTCTACTAATATGTTTGTGCATGTACATATGAAATTAAGAGCATTGTTGAATACAAAGTTGCATTTTCCTTGCTTCAGATATATTTGGAATGGATAAACCTTTCTCTTGCCACCATTTTGACAGAAATAACCAATATGGGATCATGTTGGAGTTAATGCTTACATCCTATATTTAAAATGTTGGTTTGAGATGGTTGAGAAATTCTCTCGACCTGTCTTTCTAATTTAGGAATAAATTAGATCTAAGAAAATCTATATATTAAAGTAATCTATGAATGTAAAGTGTGTGTTGAAAGCATACAACTTTATGTAAAATATATGAGTTCTTTCGGCAAATTTTAACATGGTATTAGAGCCTATCGAAGCTAACTCACTCATGGGAGGATCGAGGGGCATAAGGAGAGTGTAATTTGTTGTTGCGTCTTCTTTTTTTTTTTTTAATAGTAATGTGCATTAAGTAGCTAGGCTGTGTGATGTGGTGAGCGCTGCTTTTTCCAACTCACAGAGGAAGCATGCCTCTCTCAACCTCGGTCTTCTTTTCATATCTGCGTTGAATTGGTACTTTTGGCGTAGGAATTTCCCCACGTATTCATATGAACTAGTGTACGAGAGTCAAGATGTATGTGTTCCTGCACATTGACTGAGACTATTATCGATCAGATCGAAAGGTATTACATGTGCACTGGTTGTGAGGCCTACATCATAACTGGATTGATTGACCTGTGAGCTGGTGAGAGAAATTTTAGAGTATTTAATTTGATTAAGTTTGTGTGACGAAGTTTCCAGAGCTCATGGGACGATCAATCTTGAATAAAGGCGATGAATATCATCTCTTGATAGCCGGCTGCGTTTGCACCGTGAAGCTTGGATCCAACAACCATGAAAGCATTTATAGAGGAGGCCATGGTGCAGAATTGGTTATTTTGGATTATATGTGCTTTTCGAGATCATGATAAGATCTCACCAAGATAAATTCCTCACCGCAAAGCAGTCTTCCATTGCTTAGTTGTCAAAAGTGTGGAAAATGATGGATGTGGGAAAGAATCAGCCACTCTTTAATGGATTCTTATCAAGTAGCTATTTAACATCTACAATGTAACAGGGAGGGTCTTTTCATCCAACGAGAGGAAGAATCATGTGAATGATACCGTTGCAGCGGCGTCGTAGTGTCCTTCGTGTCATGAATATATAGAGCATCTTCATCGACATCTTGCACATGATAACTATTTTTATGTGATTGTAGATCTTATAAGAGGAAAAATAGATAAGATTCAACGTTATGTTAACGAGCAATGATATGTTAAAAGGAAAGAATCATCAAGATGAATATCCATTGAATGCTCATGATGAATTCAATGAAGAATTTGAACCTCTTAGATTTTTTTAGAACAATTCAGTGAAAAGACTCAACATGGATGGTTGTCCAGATAGTACATTAGTTGTGGATTTAGAGAAGGATCCCTCATTCCTTGAAGACGTGGGAGTGGTCTTCTAATGAGGTTATGCGACGGCTTGAGATGTTGTTCAGTAGTTGACTTCGGGAGGTCCTCGATTTGGGAGTTCAGGAAATATGTAGAATATGAAATGAATTATTTCAACCCGATTGAGAAACCAACAATACTATGAAGAAAAAATACATTAAAAAAAATGATAAAACAATTAAAAAACACAGTTACTGTGTGAGCTAAGAAATGTTGCAAATCTCATATATTCATTCAACTATTAACTACATTCTTATATAGAAAAACGATTACTAAAATCAACTCTAAAATAAATCTACTGGCATTACAGCTAATTTCCATCACTTTCCAGCACTGACCACCCTAACAATCTGCTGCTGTAATTTTGCAGTGAACACAAAATCTGCTGGCTACTTTGTCAGCATTTTACATAACTAATTAAGCATTATTCCCAACACTCCCCCTTAATGATTAATGAGGATTTACTATCTTATCCCGTACTGCCAAAAAATGCTCTTTTGCAACTGCTTTGGTGAAGATATCTGCTAGTTGATGCTGAGTATTTATATCTTTAATTCAATATCCTTCTTCTGCACCAAATCTCTAATGAAGTGATATTTCAGGTCAAAATGTTTTGTCCTGCTGTGATGAACTGGATTCTTTGCTAACTTGATGGCACTTACATTATCACAATAAATCACTGTAGGCTGAACTTGTTTTTCTCCAATTTCTTCCAAAAATTTTCTGAGCCAAAGAGCTTGTGTACCTGCTGAGGTAACTGCAACATACTCTGCTTCTGTGGATGAGAGGGCAACAATGCTTTGTTTTTTTGAGCCCCATGTAATCAAACCAAAACCAAAAGAGAAACAATTTCTAGATGTGGACTTACGGTCATCAAGACTACCTCCCCAATCTGAATCACTAAATCCAACAAGATTGAACTTTCTAGAAGAGTAGTAATGAATACCAGAATTTAGAGTGCCTTTCACATACCTTAAAATCCTATTGGATGCCTTCATATGTATTTCAGATGGATTTGTCATATATCTTGAAACAAGTGAAACTGAATACGTAATATCAGGCCTTGTGTGGGTTAGAAATATCAAGCTCCCCATAATACTTCTGTAAGTTTTCTCATCAACTAAATCAACACCATCATCTCTACATAACACCTCTCCATGATCACTTGGAGTAGGGGATGGATGACAATCAAGCATATCAAATTTATTTAGCATATCCTGTGCATACTTTGTCTGACAAATGAAAATCTCATCCTTACTTTTATAAACCTCCATTCCTAGAAAATATTTCATGATGCCTAGATCTTTCATCTCAAATTCATTCATCATAGCAGCTTTGAATTTATCATTCATCTTAGAACTACTACCCATATACAATAGATCAGCAACATACAAACTTATGATTAAAATATCAATACCTTCTTGTTTGTAGTAAAGGGTAGGATCATTCTTACTTCTCT
>APFE031210833.1:341190-382400 GCA_000404065.3 Pinus taeda | reverse complement strand
TGAAATGATTAACATTAGGCTTTTTTCCATACCAAGCTTCATAAGGAGTCATATTTTCCAGTGCACTGGTGAGGCTACGGTTGAGGATGTATATCGTTGTAGCAACTGCACCTCCCCAATAAGAGTTGCTCAATCCCTTAGTTTGTAGCATGCATCTTGCCATTTCAACCACAGTACGATTTTTTCTTTCAGCTATGCCATTCTACTGGGGTGTGTATGATGTAGTATGTTGCCTCCTGATGCCATTCATATCACAATAACTCTGGAAATATTTTGAGCATAATTCTCCTCCACGGTCAGTCCGCAAACATTTTATTTTGCACCCTCTCTCATTTTCTACAAGGGCTTTGAACTTCTTGAATTTATCTAGGGCTTCACTTTTGGCCTTCAAAAAATATACCCCACAATTTTGTGAGTAATCATCAATAAAAGTGATGAAATATGATGAGTTACCCAAACTCTTAGTCTGCATAGGACCACATATGTCTGAATGAACAAGCTGAAGTGGGTGATGAGCTCTCCATGCACTACCCTTTCGAAACCTTTCCCTTCCATGCTTTCCTTTAGCACATCCTTCACAAACCTCCTTATGCTCTTCTACCTTGGGCACACCAGAAACTAATGCATGTGAGGTTAGAAACTTCAAACTCTGAAAATTTAAATGCCCATACCTAAGATGCCATAACCAACTTGAATCCTCATAAGCCATATTAGCAAGATTTCTATTATGTTCATCAAACCTCAAGGGAAACATCATATTTCTTGTCATAGGCACAACAATGATCACCCTGTTTCCCTTATTCTTATCATAGATAGTACATGTCTTATTTTCAAAAACTACTTTATAATTTTTCTCACAAAGTTGCCCAACACTCAACAAATTATGCTTCAATTGTGGAGTATAATAAATGTCATGAATACTCTTTATACCTTCTTTTGTTTGGACCTCCATAGCTCCTTTGGCAGCAACCTCCAATGACTTATCATCACCAAGCTGGATCTTGGATTTGAAACTTCCATCCTTTGCTGAAAACAACTTCTCATTCCCTATCATATGGTTAGAGCATCCAGAATATAGGTACCAAACATCTTTACTAGTATTTTCACCTTTGGCATAAGATAAAAATAAGGGATCTCGAGGATATTCACCACTTTCTTGAACATAATTAGCATTTTTACCTTCTTTCATTCTACATTCTCTTTCAAAGTGACCATACATGTTACAATGGTAACATTGAACATTTCTCTTATCAAATCTACCTCTACCTCTTCCTCTGAAACTACCTCTTCCACTTGAGCCACCTCTTCCTCTACCTCTTGAATAATTTTGGCTTTGCCATTTACCTTGACCTTGATGGCTTTTGGTATTGTTGCTACTTGCATCTTCATTCTTTGTAATTTGTAATTTAGAGGAAAAAGCTTTCTCTACAGCTTCGAAAGTTTCCTTCAATCTTTCTTCATGAGACATCAAAGATCCAACCAATTCATCAAACTGTAGTTTTGTTAAATCCTTAATCTCTTCCATGATTATTGCAACATGATTCCATCTATGTGTTAAAGATCTCAATACTTTTTTAATTAAAACTTCATTACTTATAGCTTCTCCAAGTGTAGCCATTTTATTGACCACATCTTTGACTCTAACACAATAGTCACTGATACTTTCAGCTTCTTGCATCTTCAAATTCTCAAACTCTCGCTTCAATGTCTAAAGCTTGACCACCTTAGCTTGATCACTACCTTGGTAAGCTTCTTGTAGAATCTCCCAGGTAGCTTTGGCAGTTTTTGCTCCTGATATTCTTCGAAATAAGCTCTTATCAAGAGCTATCTGAATGTGAAACAAAGCTTGAGCATTCTTCTTCCTTGCTTCCTTTCTTGTTGTTCTTTCATTGGCTGTAAGAGCATTCCAATCAGTCTGGCTTCCTCATATCCTGATTCAACAATCTCCCACAAATATTTTCCAATAAAAAAGGTTAGCATCTTAATGCACCAATAATCATAATCGTTCCCATCAAATTCTGGAACTAGCATCTGGTTAGAATTCGACATGATTAACTTTGGCGAAATTCCAACAATGCAACTTTAACCCAAAAGAATTCTACCGGCCCTGATACCACTTGTAGAATATGAAATGAATTATTTCAACCCAATTGAGAAGCCAACAATACTATGAAGAAAAAATACATTAAAAAAAATGATAAAACAATTAAAAAACACAATTACTGTGTGAGCTAAGAAATGTTGCAAATCTCATATATTCATTCAACTATTAACTACATTCTTATATAGTAAAACTATTACTAAAATCAAATCTAAAACAAATCTATTGGCATTACAGCTAATTTCCAGCACTGACCACCCTAACAATCTGCTTCTTTAATTTTGCAGTGAACACAAAATCTGATGGCTACTTTGTCAGCATTTTACATAACTAATTAAGCATTATTCCCAACAGAATCTTGCCGACTACACCTTTACAAACGTTATGAGGCAACCTGATGGAGTATATACTGATAAGTTGTAAACCAGTTAAAGAATGACTACGTATTTTGTTGTTTGTAGATGATTTCAATAAATTTATGTAATATAAGCATTAAGAGGGGATGTTGGAGTTTATGTTTAAATCCTATATTTAAGATGTTATTTTGAGATGGTTGAGAAATTCTCTCAATTTCTTGTTCTAAGTTAGGAATAAGTTAGATCTGAAAAAATCTATATATTAGAGTAATCTCTGAATGTAAAGTGTGTATATTGAGTGCATACACCTTTGACTACACCACAAATATGAAACTTGCAAAGTAATATGAAAATCAAATATTAGAGGCACGGTGACTTCATGCAATGTGAACTTAATCTATGAACCGGGCGTTACAAATAATTAATCATATTCAGCTTTGCTATTTGAAAGAGTATTCCATGTATAAAGCTTCAAATACCAAAATCTCCTAGAAAATCTTGGTAGCCCACTTGACGACTCAGGATGATAGAATTTCCTGAGCTCACCCATGTTAAAATAAGCTAATTACTTCTGTATAAAGAATTGATTAAAAGAGTTAGTTAACTGAGCATGGAGTCGAATGGAGTTAATTTATCGTCGAACATATAGTGTGTACTTGTATGTCAAAATAGTTTAGGGGAGTCGCTAGTTGGAAAATGTTAAATACCCTTCACCGGATTACTGTAAGAATCATCTTTGTGTGTACTTTCATGTCAAAATAGTTTAGGGGAGTCGCTAGTTGAAAAATGTTAAATACCCTTCATCGGGTTTACTGTAAGAATCATCTTTTTGTGTGATCAATCATGTGTTTTATATGTGAATTTGTATTCTTTTCTTTTCCAACAAATTAGCATGAAAGTTACAGAAGAATAAAATGATCTACAGTACAAAACTAGTAAAAAGAAAACCAACTATAAAAAGGGGCAATTTTTTTTCTTTCAAATTTGGGTAAAAGTACACAGATTTCACAATTAACCAATATAAAAGCAACGCAATTTCAAATTAATTGTGCCGTTTTTATGTTGTTAAAAGAGCACAACCATTAATAAACGTCGTGGTCGTGACTCAATATAGAGTCAACAACTTTTTTTTAAGGTTGAAAGTCATGAGGCTTAGTAATGTGGGTTTCTCCGAAAGTCACGTGAGGGTTTTTTTATAGAGTTTCTAGAGGTTATACGATTTTTTAGAGTGGCTCATTAGTAGGCTTTTTCAGCACGAAAAGAAGCAATATAGTTATAATATGTTTGTCCAAAAAGGAAATGTACAGTATCTGATAAAAAAAAAGTGAAGAGATGTACCAAGATCTCCAGAAGAAAGGATATATGTATCTTATGAGGGAAAATGTTGCAATATGGGCATAGCTTCATATGGAAATGCAAAAAAACAGTCCCATGAGCCACTGATATGTATGTAGAACCGAAACTATAATTGGACAAAGGATGGGTAGTATAGTCCATACCAGATTTGACTTCAGAAATAGAGAATTATGTACCGGGCATGAAAAAATCATGGATCTGATAGGAGATGTTGTCCACTCTAATCTGCAGCCTCCATAATCCACATGGCGATGAAAGCCCCTGCTTTGACAAAGCATCTGCTCTCTGATTTTTATCCCTGACAATGTGGGAGATTGAGTAGTCCATCCTATTGTGCCACAAATCCTCAAGCCTGTTCAGCCAGCCAGAGAGGTGAATATTTTTTATGCTATTTTTGGACAGAACATGGTCTATGTTGACTTTGGAGTTTCCAAAAATATGAAGGTTTTTGAAACCAAGAAAATCAAAGAAGGAAATGAGACCGGCCAGAGCCATAATTTCTTCCTTTCTGTTTGTTCTAGGTCCTTCGTTCCAATCTAATTCAAAAGCTTGTCCATCTTCAGGAATTATAAGAACACCACAAGCGCATATGTCATGCTGTGCAGCGCCATCAAAGAAAGCACAAGGATATTCAAAGACATCATTGGTCTGCTGATTCGATCCATGTTTGACTTTGGCTTGTTGATGTTGGTCAATCGCTTCATTTAGACTAAGAATAGATTCATAGACAATCTTGAATGGTTCCCTTTTAGAGTCGAAAATTAACTGGTTGCGCCATTTCCAGATGACCCATATCGTAATCAAAGGGATCGGCCTCCACTTGCAACACATGTTACTTCATAAATTGAAAGCCTCATGGATGGAAGGAGCGATGACATTGGCGAATCCAAAGTGTGCAAATAAGTGCTGCCAAATTAGTATGCTTTTTCACATGGTTTATGTCTTCACTTGTTTTTTTTTTAAATGAGTTTTTGAAAAGGGAATATATATTATATATGTTTTTTTAAAGAGTGATTATAATTTCTTTGTTTTTTTTAAAGAATTTTTATGATTTTGTAAAGTTTATTAAAGAATAAATTTAGGTTTTTTAAAGAGCAATTTTTTAAGAAAGAATATTTTCTCAAATTTTCAGCCTCAGTTTTCACTATTTATAGGAAAGTATTATGATGTGTGGGTTATTAAGATGGAAACTACATTGTAGGCTCATGATGTTTGAGATTATGTCTATCTTGAGTTTTCAAAACCTAAGAATGAAGCAGAAGAACGAGTTGTCACTAATGTGGATAGGGAACAATGGAAGAAGGACAAGGAGAAGAATGCACAAGCGTTGCAGCTTATCCAACAAGAAGTGGACCAAGCAGTTTTTTAGAAGATTATGATCACGTCTTCAGCAAAGTGGAAGCAACTGCAGAAAATTAAACAATAATAAAAAACTTGATAAATCAAATGTGAGATGCTATTATTGTAATAAATTTGGTCACTATGCTCATGATTGCAGGAAGAGAGGAGATCAAGGCAACCAAAGAATTAATGTCACTACAGAGAGTACTAACTCCATGTTCCTAGCTTGCCATACCATGCATGAACCTTTTGATAGTGTGTGGCTATTAGATAGTGATTGTAGTAACCACATGATAGGAAACAAGAATTAGGTTGCTGGATCGATCTGTGAAGAGAGAGGTAAAGTTTGGGACTGACAAGACTGTGGATGTAGATGGCAAAGGAGTGGTCAACATTCTGATCAAGCAAGGGGAGCCAAAGACAATATTAGAGGTATATTATGTTCCTAGTCTCAAACATAATTTGATAAGTGTTGATCAATTAACACAAAAAGGATATAGAGTTACCTTTCAGGAACAAGAGTGTGTTATATATGACAAGGCCCCAAGTAAGCAACTAATAGCAAAAGTGCAGATGACAAAGCACTCACTCTTTCCTCTAGTTATGAATTACAGTGATCAGGTCAGTTCTTTTACAGTTGCATGTTCTAATGATTATTTGTTATGGAGCTTTCGATTTGGACACTTGTACTTTTCTAGTTTAAGATTGTTGCAACAGAAACAGATGGTCATAGGATTACCTCCCATCAAAGAACCTGCTAGTACTTGTGAGTGTTGCATCTTGGCAAAGCACCACCATGTCCAAAGGGAGTTGCATACAGAGAAAAGGACCCTCTTCAGCTAGTGCATACAAAATTGTGTGGACCTATGAGGACATAGTGGATTGGTGGAAGTTGTTACTTCCTCACATTCATTGATGACTATAGCAAAAACACTTGGGTTTACTTCTTGAAGCAGAACTCTGAACCTTTTGCAAGGATTAAAGAATTCAAAGCCTTAGCAAAGAACCAAAGTGATCAGCAAATAAAGGTATTAAGGTCAGGTTGTGGTGGAGGATATGGTTCAAAGGCATTCCATGATCATTGCAAACAAAATGGAATAAGAATACATTTTACAACCAGGTACACACCGCAACATAATGGTGTTGTAGAGAGAAAGAACAAGGCAATTATGAACATGGTAATAAGCATGTTAAAAGACAGAAAATTGTCCAATGAGTATTGGGCAGAAGCAGTTGCATGTGCTATTTATGTGATCAACAGATCTCCTATAAATAATTTGATGAACAGAGTACCAGAACATGCATGCTCAAGTATGTCTTGCACATATCTCATCTTAGAGTATTTGGATGTGTAGCTTATGCACATGTGTCTAAAGAGAGAAAATGCAAATTGGATGATAAAAGTGAAAAATACATATTTACTGGTTATAGTGATCAATCAAAAGCTTACAAATTGTAGAACTCTGTCACCAAGAAGACTATAATTAGTAGAGATGTTGTGTTCAAATAACAAGAGTCATGGAATGGAACTGTAGACAAAACAGTTGATGCATATGTGTCATTGATGGAAGAAGATTATGGAACAAAAAAGGAGCAACAAGAATCAGAGACGAAGACAAAAAACCAAGACACACCAACAAGGACTCCAAGATTTTATGAGCAACATGGATCTTCAGGAAGATCAAAAGATCAGGGTTCTCCTAACAATCATTCAATTGATGAATTAAGAAATGGTAAGAAAAAGATGAGAAGTCTGAAAGATATTTATGATGATTTGGATGTTGTTTCAAAATTTTGCATTGTTGTCATTCCAACTTTCTTTGTTTGAAGAAGAAATAAAAGATGAAAATTTGGTGCAAATCATGAATGAAGAAATTGAATCTATTGAAAAGAATGATACATGGCATTTGATTGATTTACCAAAGAACAAAAATCTCATTGGTGTGAAGTGGGTGTACAAGACAAAGTTGAATGAGAAAGGTGAAATTAAGATATTTAAAACAAGACTTGTAACAAAAGGATTCTCGCAACAACTAGGAATAGACATTTGAGAAACATTTGCTCTGGTAGCCAGATTGGATACTGTAAGAGGAGTTCAAGCCACAACAACTCAGAACAAGTGGAAAGTATATCAAATGGATGTGAAATCAACCTTCTTGAAGGGAATTCTAGAAGAAGAAATTTATGTGCATCATCCTCCACGTTATGAAGATGAAGGTAACAAAGATAAAGTTTAAAGGTTGAAGAAAACACTTTATGGACTGAATAAAATGCCTAGAGCTTGGTATAACAGAATTGATAGTGACATGATAGAGAATGGATTTTGCAGAAGCAACATTGAGCCTACCTTGTACACAAAGGTAAATGAGCATGGATAGATTTTGATTATTTTATTATATTTTGATGACATGCTTTTTACAGGGGATTTTGAGTTAGAAGAATTTAAAGTAGCCATGATGAAATAATTTGAGATGATAGATCTTGGTCTCATGAAACATTTTCTTGGCATAGAAGTTGAGCAAGCTAAAAAATGAATTTTTATTTGTCAAAATAAATATGTCAAAGATTTGTTGAAAAGATTCAGGATGGAAAATTGTAAACCTATCCCTACACCAGTTGCAACAGGTACAAAGTTAAGCAAGGATGATGAAGGATCAGATGTCAATCCAATTTTATTCAAAAGATTGGTTGACAACCTCATGTATCTTATAGCTACAAGACTGGATATTATGGAAGGAGTGAGTTTGATTTCCATATTTATAGAGACTCGAAAAGACACACATTTGAGTGCAGGAAAAAGAATTTTGAGATATATAGAAGGAACTAGAGATTGTAGCATAATGTATGAAAGCATAGAAAAGCAGGATCTCATTGGATGCACAAATAGTGATTTTGAAGGAAGTTTGTATCATAGGAGGAGCACTTCTTGTTTTGTGTTCCATATTGGTTCAAGTGTGATTTTTTGGGCATCTAGTGAACAACCCATTGTGACACTTTCGTCAGTAGAAGTAGAATAAATAGTAGTAACATTAGTATCATGTCAAGAAGACTAATTAAGAAGTGTATTTCATGGATTGAAGTAGAAACAACAAAGATCGACAACCATATATTGTGATAACACCTCAACGATTGCACTATCCAAGAATAGTGTATTTGATTAAAAGAGCAAGCATATTGATACTAGATATCTCTTTATTAGAGAGCTTGTGAGCAATAGAGAAATTCACTTGAAGCCTTGTAACTTTAGTGATCAATTGGTTGATATATTTACTAAGTCATTAGAAAATTATGTGTTTGACTTTCATAGAAGAAACTTGGGTGTTGTAAGTCTAGCTAAGACATAGACGAACATGCACATTTGAGTTGTTATGAGGCAGTCTTAGTTTAGTGGTAGTAATTAAGGAGCAGTGCTAAAATAAGCTAATTACTCGTGCATGAGGAGTTGACTAGAATTAGATAGTTATTTAATTAAGCGTTGAGTCAAGTCGAGTTAATTGATAGTCAAACTTATAGTGTGTAGTTGCATGTCAAGTTATGTGGCCGCATGTCAAGATATTTTAGGCGAGTTGTTAGTTGGGAAAAGTTTAACTACCCTTCACCAAATTCATTGTAAGAATCATATTTTTGTGTGGTCAATAGAAGAGTCACAACTCTTGTGTTTTATGTGTGAATTTGTGTTCAACCTTCTCTTCATATCCAACAATCCATACAATCTGAATCCCCAATTATAACCTCTATTGCGACTTTATAACTAAACAGCAGTGGACTTGAACCGGCTTCTAGGTGCTGGAAGAAGTCAGCACGAAAGCCTCCGTGGAAGAGGTAAGTTTTAAGCGCTCTGAACTTTTCAACTGGAAGAGCAGAAGCTAACTGAATTTCTTCCCTTCAGTTCTACATGTATAATGTCATGGTTTGAACTTACCATATTGATGATATGTCGCGTATTCGACAGTGATTGTTTTGGTTCGTTCATGGAATAGGTGGCTCTGTCACCATCAGTTGGCTCGGTAAAACCCGTAAAAGCTCAGATGTACCGGTATGGGTGGTCCATGGCATTGAATGACGGCAGTTCCTTGTATAATAGAGATCAAACCGTATAGTAAAAATGTTGATGAATCTCGGTGCAGTGTGAAGGCAGTGGGGCCTGTTTACCCAGTTGTCTTGGTCCAACTCTTTTCTAGATAAGCTCGTCATTTTCTATAAAAGTTTTGGCCAATGATATAGTCATTCAATCCGGTCATTAGAGTATTTCATTTTTCCCTTCTTGTTTCCGAGTCAAATGTTTAGAACTGTGTCAGGGCGAAAGCGATAGCGACCAATAAGCAGGCTGCGATGCAATATTTAATTGTACGAAGAGATAGCGTCCAATCAGCTGGTTGATGCAGTATCTAATGCTACTATATAGGTTCAGATGCCAACAAACAGATTCCAAATGGATTAAATGATAAAATTGTAATTATTAATGTTGTTAAAATTCATTTAACCAACTCTCATTCAAGGATACATTATCAACCCCACCTTATCATGAGGTTTGAACTTGAACAGTTGAGAGAATTAAACTCTATCCTAATTAACTAATCTACACCAAATAAGTTCTCACATAATCTACACCACATAAATTCTCGCTCCATTGTGGATGATAAACGAAATATGCCGTTTTTTTTATATTGCACATATTTATATTGGTATAAGCATATTTTAAAGAGCTAATAAATTAGTTTGGAAAATAATTAAAAAATGAATAAGATTGTGATAAAATTTGATAAAATTATTTTATTTTGGATATGTAAATTTTTTAATAATAATGAATTTATTTCTACTATCAAAAAATAATTCAAACAATTTGATATTCATTTTTTTAAATTTATTTTTAACCAACCTCAACCAAAAAAACGCACCATCTAACTAAATTTATAACATCAATAAAATATATATATATATATATATATATATATATATATATATATACCCGGTCTTTAATGTTGCAATAATATAAATGCAGTTCATCAAAATCCTTGAATTCTAAAATCTATTAGAATTGGAAAACCCCTTATCCTTTAGTGCACGGTTTTAGAACATGGTGGCGCGTTTGCCCATGGATACTTGTTGTAGCACATATATTTAATGTTCTTTGTTCTAAAGCTTTTATCGTTGAAAACTTCTTTACTCACAAAGAGTCAATAAAATTCATTCAAATCAAATATAGAGAGCGATGGACATGACTACTAAATCAGAGTTCAACGAAGTGTTAAATTAGAAATTGTCCCAAAAGGTATAAAGAGAGGTTGATAAGATTGTTAAATTGGAATTGTTGAATTTTTCTAGAAGAGTTAATTGGTTTGTGGAAAACCTTGTTTTCTTGGACTGGATCATTATGCAATTACTTTTCTTTAGATGTTTTGTTTATATCTATATTACAAGGAACACATTGAATGTCTTATTTCATTTTAGAGTAAGTTAATTACCCAAAATCAAGAAACCTCTATAGGTGGCCAAGCATATATGAAGAATACATCTCATTCATATGCAATACCAAATCCATCTTTTCTTTTCTTTGAGTAAACTTTCAAAAGCATGAACACATGCCACTTCATATGCACAATAAACCCTACTTCTAAAATTTCAATGCTTGGATGCATCCCATTCATATGCTACAATAAACCCATATTTTCCTTAAATTTCAATCCATAAACACGTCCATTCATGAGCCATAACAACACCACAAAAAAAAAAACCCCTTACCCATTAATCCATTATCTACTCAGAGAGAGGTAAGATGAAAGGACAACAATGTCTACGCCTCCATGTCTCTGAAGGAGATGAGGAGCATCTCGTAACCCATTAATGCATTAGTCTTCTCAGGAGTGGGAGGTAAGACTAAAGAAAATCAGGAGTGCGATGATTTGCATATTAAAAGGATGATGTACAATAATGATATTAGTTACAAAAGAAGTAACCATTTTATGAATTTTAACAAGAAAAACATACACCAATATGAACTCAATAATGTTTTTTGAGTGAATATGCTAGCACTACTGTGAGAATGATGGAATATGTGATTCTTAGATGACTTGATTACCATTAACATTGAACAATTAAATTATGATTAATCTTACTAATAAATTCCCAATGTTATTAAAATTTACATATATAAATAGAAAATATAAATAATAATTTTCATCTATAAAAGAGCCTAAGAATGGAGGCAAACCAAAATGCATTATGGTGATGGTAGGATTCAAAAACGTTATTTAAACTAAATGCAATGCCCTTTCTTAAACTAACGAGAATCAACAATGTTCACAACACATGAATGAATTCAAGTGGTCATTCATAGAAATAATGTCTAAAGTTGAACAATATTCATAACACAAATTCCAGTTTGGGATTCAAAAAGATAATGTGTCAAATTTCCTTTGAAAAGCTTTCATTAAGTGATAGAAAAACTCGTCTATATAAGTAATTAGTAATATGTATGAGTTGGGTGATGATTTTTATATTCGAGTAATAGGATATTTATATATGTATGAGGTAGGTGATGATTTTTCTATTCTAGTCTTACGATATTTATATATGTATGAGATAGGTTATGATTTTTCTATTATGGAAAGTTACACCCTATTTTATCATGGAATAAATAAAACTAAAATGAAATAAAAATGATTTTAACTAGATACTAAGAGAAACTATTATGTGATAAATAATTAACCAATAAACTAAACATTCAAACATCGAAGTAAGTAAGAACATTAATAGTTATGAAAAATCTAACCCTTTTTTTAACATTTTATAATACACAACCCAAAAAAAATTGTTATGGGTTGTTTTTAGAATCTAAACCCCTTGAAACAGTTGAGAAGATTTCAATCGATGTTTTATTTTGAAACGAACCATATTACTTCTAATTGGTCCCTTGCCTCTGCTTTTCGAAAGTCTTCCAGTGAAAGAACATCAAAAATGGATAGTTGTTGCATGTGCAAAGGCTTATTCTTTTTCCCAATAGCAACTTAATGTATTCCAGTTTCCTAGTTTTTTAACTCAAATAATTAAGACTCTACATATAAGTTTTTCCTCAGGTTTATGATATTTGATCAACAAAGGGGATCATTGTGCATGTGCACGGATAGTCCATCTGTGCAAAATGAAATCATTTGGAAAAATCTCATGAAATCTACTCAAAACTACAGCCTGCAGGAAATTGACACTATACGAATGCAGCGATTGTTATGACATAACATAAAGTAAATTGGTTTCAGATTAGAAATGATTGGAGATTTGTGCATAAGATTTATTGGAGAAACAATGAGACTTGTAAATGTGATAATACACCAAAAATGAAACTTGAACATCTTAACTTCTTTCATCATATCTGTTATGCAAATGCAAAGAAAAAATACTAGAATATTTAGTGAAAATTACGATCAACACAATAAAGATAAACATATATCTCAAATATGTCTCGATCTACTAAGCGTTTATACAATTCTTCCATTGTCATTAAAAATTAAGAAAATCTGGTAATTTTTCAAGTTTTCTCTATGTATAATTTTGAATATAATTTGGATAATCACTTCTCATCAGGTGGGGAAGACAAGCGGAGGCTCTGAAAATATTTCCATGCAATTTCAATACCTCCTTTGCTTTCTACATTGTTTTTTTTGTGCAATCGAGTTGTTGAAGCGTACACAATTTAGATAGAGTCCTGCACTGAAGCATCTCGTGAAGAATGAATGCATTTGAAGAATATGTGCAAAGTGACCAAACGATTCGCACTACTTTCTTAGTGGCAGTTTCTGAAACCCTAATAATCTTCTTCGAGACTACAACAATACCCATAGCGTGATTAGCCATGGCAGCCCTTCGTTCTACGTAGTCCACTAGCATGTCCAACAGATCTAAAATCCTTTCACACTTGGGCTTCTCGACATCTAGAAGTAATTCGATCAGAGAAAATACAGTGCCTGCCTCGATTGCCAGCAATCTGTTCTTTTGGGATTTCTTACATATTGCTATGAGGACAACCAAGGCGGCCATGGTTGCCTAATGGAAAACTTTACCCGTTATGAGTTCTAAGAGCCCTTGGAAAATATCAATCCTTTCCCTCGCAACAAATTCCCAATCAGATATCCAAACAGAAACCTTCTGCATTAAAATTGTTGCATGAAGACGAGCTTCAGTGGTTCCCTTCCGCAAGATCAAGGCCATTGACCTAATGAACGTTGTCTCTGTCAGTGATTTTCCAGTTTCGTCGGGTATAGGAATCAAATGCAATATACCCAACACTTCTTCACAAGCCCCAAAATTTTCATTCTCGTTCTCTTCACAACAATAAGAATTGATCAGAGAGGCCAGAGCATGACTCGAACCAAATGTAGCGATGCACCGACGGTTTGTTAAACCCATAGATATTGAAAACCAAAATCATACCTGCTTCTATCCATAAAAAAAATTGAGAATTTCATTCCAATGGATTAGGAATTTCATCTCTATGGATTCTTCTGCTCAACATAACAGCAACAAAATAAAATCACATGGAAAAACCATGCAAACACTCTTTTAAATAAAACATCAATTAAATTCTAGACAGAGAAAAACACGACGAAAATAAAACATTGTAAAATCCAAAATGCATGGCCATGCAACAACGAAAATAAACTTAAACAAGAAACAAGGAAAGCCAATGCAATGCAGAGTATTGAAGAAAATGATAGATGAAATTGAGAATGTGCTCAGTGAGATGCTTAATACTAATAAATGCTTGCCAAAAGCTAGGGAAGAAGAACAGTGCTTGCCAAAAGCCAGGGAAGAAGAATAGTGCTTGCCAAAAGCCATGGAAGAAGAAGAATAACAACAACTGGCAAGGAAAAAGCAGTAAAAATATCTTCAAGAGTGACATAAAAGAATGGGAAAAAGCAGTAAGACAACTCAACCGATATTTGGAAAAAGTAGTCACACTTCAAATCAACAATTGAAAGTGTCTCACCTGATCCAATAGAGCATGGTAAATGTGTTGACTATTGTTCATGCATAGGAAGGCCTATGGCCTAAATATTTTAGGATAAGATCATTGTTGAAAACAAAATTTAATTAGTTAAATGGAGTATTAAAATATTTGAGGATAATATGTTTGTTTAAAAAAAAAGTTTGTAATAAAATTTGAAATTATGTTTTATGTTATAAATATATTGATTATGTTTATAGTTATATATAAATTATATATTTTATTATTAATATATATGTATATTAAAGTATAGTTTAAATTCCATTCATTATATAATTTGATATAATATTATATTTATATATATTAATAAAAAATCATAATAATTTATTAATTATTATATTATTGTTAATTATTATTAATTTAATAATTTTTTAGTAATTAATTAATAGTATTAGATTATTATTTTTATAAATTATTACAATTATTAATATATTTTTTTAATAATAATTTATTAATAAATTAATATTAATTATTCACAACACAACTAATTTATGAGCCCTCTATATCAATCAATTCATAATCACATCAATAAATGTAATTTGATAGATGAAATATATTCACATTTATATTTATTTATTTATTTTATTAATATTAATAATAAATTTTATTATTTATAATTATATATCTATTCTTATTCTCTTTCTTATTCTATTATTTTATTTATTACTACTAATTACCCATAATAATAATATAAATATTTAAGATTAATATTGGAAAATATTAATATTATATGAAAAATTATATAATGTCAATAATTATCATTATAATAGTTATAATTATTAATTGTTTAATTAATATAATAAATAATTATAATTATTAAAAATTGAGGTTACTCAACGTGCCATGGATAAATAGTATAAATAAGCATTATCCCCTAAACGGATAATTACTATGAACTAAACTGTTTGACACTATAAACCATGGTCATACTAATAACAATAATAAGATGCTTGTAAGACAAAATTTGTAAATAAATAAGGTTTTAACCCACAATGACGCTAATAATTGTAATTGATATAAGTCTTAATCACATGCACAACTACAACTATATCAGAAAATATTGTATAAAATAGTCGATAAATTAAAAGTATAGATGTAATATTAATATTAATATTAATAAATATATTATAATAAAGTATAATATATTACAAAAATAACTTTATAAAAAAAATATATTATTTATATTAGTAATAATTATCAATTTATTAATTTTTTTTGTTATCTAATTAATTATTGGCTTATTGTTATAGTTATAATTATTAATATTATATAATTATAATAATATTATTATTATTTTCAAAAATAATTTATTAATAAGATTGGGGGAGGTTGGAGTGGGAGGGGTATCTTTCATGATGCAGGGATGGCCTGCATATACCCAGGATCATTGTTTTTAAAGTACTCCAACTACATCAAACACTGATATAAGATCATTCACTGTTTTATATGCCCCAAGCTTGCAATCTCATTCAATTCTTGAAAAATACGCAACAGTTGGAAAATACTACTAAAACCCACACACAAACAATTGGTAGGATGTTCTGCTAACAGCCTGCATGCTTCCAGTTGTAGTTTAACTACAATACAAAATAAAATAAAGAAGTTGACCCTCTCGTCTCCGCCTTTCTTCTGTTTTCCCACCTTATACCAAATGGGTGTCTGCCTTCCTCTGTTATGTGGACACCAAATTCTTGCAGAAACGAGAATTAAATGAGAAAGAATTAGAAATTATTTCTGAATTGAGCCAGTACGACCACCCATAGCAGGTCTGTCTAACATTAGGTATCCTGAATGAGCCTTTTGCTGGGTAGTCTAGAAACCGATATGTGGATAGGATCCGATTTTTTTTTAAAGTCTACTGTTCAAAGTAGTTGACGAAACGCCATCATTCTGGCCTTGAAAAGACGAGTCAAACTTGGCTTTGAAGACCCCAATAAAGATCCCCGTATGCCTCAAAGTCTTCTGCTGTCCCAAACATATGGCGATTTTACTGAGAATTTTCCTACGACCAACAAACTTTTTCCGGTTCCCCAGTTATCCTCATTGTTTACAGCCAACCATTAACGATCAAATGTCCCACCAAATATAGTTGTGAATTAAGCAATGTGCCCATTGAAATCTAGATGAACTCAACATCGAATGTTGTTGAGAAAACAATGGTAAATACGCACATCACCCTAAATCATAAAGGAAATCGTGCAGCTGGTTGAGAATCACTCCAAAACAATACATAAAATGCATTGTCTATACCAAATATATACAACGATCTAGATGCAAGTAAAACTATAAAAAGGTTCCACGCATATACTCTTGAATCAGAACAAAAATGCGCAGCCACTAATTAAATAGCGCAGGTTTCCCCTGTTTATGATGGCGACAGCCTTAATAACCTTTTTTGTAATTTTACTCCATGCACAAAACATCAATCATCATTTTAAGAAACCTTCCTCAATCATGGAAATGGCGGATTAATGAAACAAGTTCAGTGATTTCCCAATCATCCTATATATATATATATTATATAATTATATAATATATATATATATATATATATATATATATAATATATATATATATATATTATATATATATATATATGATTTAAAATAAAACAAATTACTTACAAGCTTGGCCAGATAATTAGAATTTGATGGCCCTTTACAAGCTGCCCGAAGGCTCCCAACCAGATAACCTCTCACACTCCCTCTCTCTCTCTCTCTCTCTGATCCTCAATGTCTTTGAGGCTACCTTATTTATAAAACTTAGCATGATTAAAAATCCTAAAATCACTCAATTAAAACTCTAACTCTACATGCAATGCATACATATGGCAAAAGCATCTCCTCAGCTTTATTTTCATCTTTTTCCCTGTTTTAAGAACAAGAAAAGCCCCCTTATCCATAATGATCCATATTCATTGCTTTATGCCTAAAAACACTCCCTATTTTATTAAAAATAAAAAATAAAATAAAAATTATCACACCCCGCTTTTTATTCCATATTTACAAATGAAGAGGGTCTTGATGCTCTTGCATCATACACCCAACCTTAAAATTAATCACGATCTCCTGATCATGTGTTGGGATCTATGTATGCCTGGATCCCACACCTTGTGCTGCAAGTTTCCATTTGCCGCTGCTTTTGTCTGTTTTTCTTCTCCAGGTCTCCACAGCTTATGCTTCTTTGCTCCACTAGCTGCACTCTTGCAATCTTCTGCTGTTTTCATTTTGCTGCTTCTCTTTTGTTTCATTGTTGCTGGTCTCTTCCGGAATTCCTTCATCATCATCTGCCTCATCAGTTCAATTTCTTTGTCCAACATATTTTTTCCAGCATCTTCATTTAGACATGTACTCACAAAACAATTGTTAGAATAAAAATCATAAGGCATCAGTGCCTCTTCCGCTACTATCAATGTTGTCTCAGCTGTTATATTGATGTTGCTGCCGCTGTCACCATAGATGTTGCTACCTCCCAAACTTCCTGTCCCTCTGCAACATGCTTTGGCTCATCACCTACAATTTCATCTCCAACTTCATCTACAACTTTTTCCTCTGGTTCAGATGTCTCCAACAAATATTTCAATGCATAAGTCCTTTGTCTCTCCAACTCTCTTCTCTAGAGATCTAGTTTTCTATACAATTCAACAACTTCATTAGGAGTAGATTTTGGAAACTTCACATAACCTTTTATACCTTCAACAACTTTTGAGCAATCATCAGTTCGTCCAATATTCTGATTAGACTCTTTCGTCTTCGTTTTCTCATCATTGATCTGAACAGCCTTCAGGTTCAACTCTTCTTGGACAGATTCCAAAGCTTGTTTATCTCCCTATTCTTTACCTGCAAGCATGCACAATTCATTAGTCTTTAAATCACAAGACTTTTGTGTCTTGAATGCTTCCTTCAACATTTTCCTTTTAATATATCTGCATGTGGAATCTTCAAATTTCATCTCTGGCACAAGAACTATAAGCCCCTTTTCCAACAAGGCAATGAGAATTTGCCTCAACCTCCTCTGCAATTTCCGCCAAATCACTCTCTTTCCCTTTAGTGGAAAGAGCCATTTTCCTTTCTGCTTTTCCCGCTCTTGCAGTCGTTCTTCCAGTACCTGTAATTGTGCCTTTATTTCTGCAATATCTCTTTCTCGAACTCCAACAGTCACCTCATCTCTGTGGCATTTCTCTGAACCTCTTCCTCCTCTATAAAAACTCTCTCTGTCTCTAGCAGACTACTTCCTCATGAGTTTCTCACTCACCATGAGTTGCACTAGCCTTTGCAACAACAATCTCCCTTGTTGCAACTTACCTCACTAATCCTTCCCTCCGGATCTGGTCCTTTGGTAAGTACTCGGTTCACTGCCACTGGAACCTCTTGAGCACTCCTCTGCTCTCTCTAGGCTATCTCTTCAACTCACCCTCTTCTTCTCCACGACACTGCAATTGTCCTCCCTATTCAGCCTTCAGCTAAATGCCAAGTTCACTGCCACCTTCTCTGCAACCATAAACTTCATTTACAAATTTCAAATCAAAAAAATAATCTCACCTCTTAAGATCTTGCATGATCTTGTCTTCTTTCCACTTCTACAATCTTCTTCACTTGCAATTGTGTATGCTGCATATCAAATTTAAAATCTGATATTTCTTTCAATTATTCACCACACTTCATTTCTAGAAAAAAACAAACATCTTCAACTGAGCATTCTAGCTCTGATACCACTTGATGCAGGGGTGGCCTGCATATACCCATGATTGCTGTTTTTAAAGTACTCCAACTACATCAAACACTGATATAAGATCATTCACTGTTTTATACGCCCCAAGCTTGCAATCTGATTCAATTCTTGAAAAATATGCAACAGTTGGAAAATACTACGGAAACCCACGCGCAAACAATTGGTAGGATGTTCTGCTAATAGCCTGCATGCTTCTGGTTGTAGTTCAACTACAATACAAAATAAAGCAAAGAAATTGACCCTCTGGTCTCCGCCTTTCTTCTGTTTTCCCACCTTATATCAAATGGGTGTCTGCCTTCCTCTGTTATGTGGACACCAAATTCTTGCAGAAACGAGAATTAAATGAGAAAGAATTAGAAATTATTTCTGAATTGAGCCAGTACGACCACCCATAGCGGATCCGTCTAACATTAGGTATCCTAAATAAGCCTTTTGCTGGGTAGTCTAGAAACTGATATGTGGATAGGATCCGATTTTTTTTTAAAGTCTGTTGTTCAAAGTAGTTGAAGGAACGCCATCGTTCTAGCCTAGAAAAGACGAGTCAAACTTGGCTTTGAAGACCCCAATAAAGATCCTCGTATGCCTCAAAGTCTTATGTTGTCCCAAACATATGGCGATTTTACTGAGAATTTTCCTATGACCAACAAACTTTTTCCGGTTCCCCAGTTATCCTCATTGTTTACAACCATCCATTAATGATCAAATGTCCCACCAAATCTAGCTGTGAATTAAGCAATGTGCCCATTGAAATCTAGATGAACTGAGCATCGAATGTTGTTGAGAAAACAATGGTAAATACGCACAGCACCCTAAATCATAAAGGAAATCGTGCACCTGGTTGAGAATCACTTCAAAACAATAGATAAAATGCGCTGTCTATACCAAATATATACAGCGATCTAGATGCAAGTAAAACTATAAAAAGGTTCCACGCATATACGCTTGAATCAGAACAAAAATGCGCAACCACTAATTAAATAGCGCAGGTTTCCCCTATTTATGATGGTGACAACCTTAATAACCCTTTTTGTAATTTTACTCCATGCACAAAACAACAATCATCATTTTAAGAAACCTTCCTCAATCATGGAAATGGCGGATTAATGAAACAAGTTTAGTGATTTCCCAATCATCCAATATATCTATATGATTTAAAATGAAACAAATTACTTACATGCTTGGCCAGATAATTAGAATTGATGGCCCTTTACAAACTGCCTGAAGGCTCCCAACCAGACAACCTCTCACACTTCCTCTCTCTCGCTCTCTCTGATCCTCAATGTCTTTGAGGCTACCTTATTTATAAAACTTAGCATGATTAAAAATCCTAAAATCACTCAATTAAAACTCTAACTCTACATGCAATGCATACATATGGCAAAAGCATCTCCTCAGCTTTATTTCCATCTTTTTCCCTGTTTTAAGAACAAGAAAAGCCCCCTTATCCATAATGATCCATATTCATTGCTTTATGCCTAAAAGCACTCCCTATTTTATTAAAAATAACAAAATATTTAAAATTATCACACCCCCCCTTTTATTCCATATTTACAAATGAAGAGGGTCTTGATGCTCCTGCATCATTTCACCCTTAATGGAAAAGTGGGAAAAAATTCAACTCAAAACTCGGAGTAGCAATAAATAATGAAGTGGAATAATATGGATTTTGGAAAAGATTTAGGTTGGTAGTAGCAAGAGGAATATCACAACTATCGGTTTTTAGAGACTCTCTTATCACCATTCAAAAAAGTGTCAAATGGCCTCAAAATAAGAATCATGATTTGAGTACATCCATGCAAAGAATTTATATGCTTGTGGAAAAGTTTGAATCCATACTATTTTATCATATAAAGAGGGAAAAAAATGCGACGATGGATGATCTAGCCAATAGGGTCGTTAACATGGAGCAAAGTGAACTCAAGGAGGATGAGGATGTAGTAACCATATGTCACATCCCATTATCAATTATAATTTGAAAACGTCAAAGTGTAGGAAGAATATTGACAAGCGTGAATTGTATGACAAGATGGTTAATTGCCTTAATTACTCCTAGGCACATTTGTTCTATAGTGGTCGTGATCAATTGGATCATTCACCTTATAGATGGTTAATTTTAAGGAGTAAAAACAGGAATAAGGACAGCTGGGAGATGGTAATATGAGATTTAAGGCAGAGCAGTTATGAATAAGTTGTGTTCTTTGAGATCGACGAGGATGGTCTCAAATCAATCATGTGGATTTACATATCAGTGTAAGAAGCAATGAAAATTAATTTGGTTGAAGTTGACGTTGATGGACCCACCAAAACTCAAGGGGATCTCCCCGTTAAGAAGTCCCAACTAGACCTCATTTGGAGTAGGAATCCTAGAAATGGGTGGTAATGTAGTGCCTTGATAGTGGTAGCACATAGTGGTAAGTATGATGACTTTGGTCAGAAACAAGTGTGTGACCTTGCAATGAGCCAGCTAAGATGTATGGGGGTTCTAACACACAGAGGGGATAATGAAGTGTGTCCCTTAGAAGCTTGTAATAGTATGCAGCTTGAAAGGAACACACGAGCGGAATGACATCACAATCTAGAAGTGGAATAGTCCACAAACCAAAGTGACGGGTTAATTCAACAACAAGCCTTCAACCATATTCTTATGATTGCAAACAAAATAGTTCATGAGAAAATGCGTAATTTAAACAACATACATTACTAAAGAAATTAGAATATTCCCACTACAATAACAACATATGCCTGAAAACGCATTTGCTCAGTTATATTATTAAGTGAAAGTTTCATCCATACATATACCATTAATAGCCACTAGCCCCAATAGTGAAACATTATAGTCAACACCACCTTCCCCTCCAAAGAAGTTTACTCTCTCTATGTTGTGGAGAAGCCAAAGCTTGTCCCAATACTCCTAAGCCTTCTCTAAGCCTAAGCCTAGCCAAAATCTTGACTCCCAAAAGCCATTTCTATGAGTTATGAGGTTCTATTTAAAGCAAAGGGTGGGGTGACCCTTGAAATTCCCCTTTGAATCTTTGACTACCATCATGGCTCTTCAACTTCATTACAAATAACTCATTTAATTACATAGTGACCATTCACATTTCACTAATGACACTTGGAATATCACTTATAATATGTGCACAAATAATATACAGTTTCTACATGTACCCATGTGAGATAAAATAGGCTAGAGACAACCAGAAAAGACACAACATTATGACTCAGAAGTCTGGATAAATATCAACTCGATGTCGTCCACCCAATGAATATTCATGATGTACTGATACAAAGCTTCAAATTGTGATATTATGTCCCCATACTACTTGATGGTGTCTTTCTGGAAGTGTACACTTGCCTCCATAGCTTATGGGTTATGAGCTGGGAACCTTTGTCCAACTCATCCTAAAACATGTGCATCATGGTATTGACTGTGAGAGGACCACCAATGTACTTATGCATGTTCTCTGCACTAATGTCCAAGTCATTGTTGGTGGCCTCTCGCTTAAACTACTTCATGTACCTATCGATATCTAGTCAGACTTGGTTCTTTTCGCTGGCTATGGTGA
Organism: Pinus taeda; assembly: GCA_000404065.3. NCBI lineage: Eukaryota > Viridiplantae > Streptophyta > Pinopsida > Pinales > Pinaceae > Pinus > Pinus taeda. The sequence continues at coordinate 359,948 of APFE031210833.1, read as the reverse complement.
GGGAACCAATTGGTGGTATCTTGTGTGTCCTCACCATGACATCTAAACTCTTGAATAACCATGCATATGAAGCCTATATATTACTGATAAATAGGGCAAGATGCTCATAGTTATGGATATGCATTCGGATCTTTGCTTTTTCTAGCTCTACTTGCGGCTTCATCATCTTGGGTAAGTGAAGTAGGGCTCCTTTGTATCTTGTTTTCCATTCTTGCACATGGGTGATAATACTAACTATGTCTCTGAGAGTTTCGACAATTCTTTTTCTTCATCGTTGAAAACCAAATAGATGGAAAATTGTGTTATGCACGACTACAAATCTGTAACAACGTTTCTACATGCTTGCCTCAAGAGCTAATACTTCAGCACGTATTTCGTTCCTCATTTATGCCATTAAGGATCATACGGATTGTTCTGTTTTTTTCTTCGATGCTTACAAGTTCTTAGCCATTTTTTCATCCTCTACTAACAAGAAAATGACATTTGAGCTTGTGGCTAATGAAGGCTCCTTCATTAGCAATAGTGGCATCGTTCATGGTGGTTGCGTGTTTCCAAACATCTCGCACTATCACCCTTTCCTTCATAAATGTAGGTGACACATAATCATCTGGGAAATGATTTCTTCATGTCTGTATAATCCTTTGTTGAAACGCATCAAATGATCGATTGTACACATCCATCACCGGATCATCATCAAGGAGAACAACCTCTCTGTGCTCACTTGGGACTAGATCTAATACTAGAGGTGGTGAAAATTGAGGGGCGGCCTCAAATGCTCTCGGCATGAGGTCGGTAGCTTGATCTTGTGGCTCTTGTACCAACTCCATGTTCATTTCTTCAACCAGGTGCTCACCATAGAGATAAAGCTCTTGATTTTTCATTTTCTTACCCTCTTTTTCATATGTTGGTTGTTCTAACTCCTCAACTTCTATGGGCGCAGTTTGTTCTATTATTTCACCTTTTGCTTCCTCTTATTCATGTTTCTACTTCTCTTCCCTCTCTCTCCTTATTAACTCCTTCATCCAAAATGGATTTTGGATAGACTCCTAAGTCTAAGTGTTCCTCACAGAGGAAAATGAAAGTCCAAGGAAGTTCTTGGAAATAGTCCCATTGCATATACCTTTTCCTTCTGAATCTACTACAACTTGAATGGGAAAAATGGACTTAGGATGCAGAAGTTATTGCATGCACCATTGCCCTTTGTTCTTTGAAAGAGGAAAAACACCCTAAAAATGGCCTAAAAGGCTTTATAATGGAAATCACATTGGAAAAAGCCAAAAGGCCGGACTTAAGCGGAGGCAAAAGAAACCCCGGTCTACTGATCCAATCAATCAAGTCGGAGATAGCCCTGCATGCGATATTGGGACCCTAGATTTGGCGATTGCGACCATGTGATATGTCGATTGCCAGACCCAATGGATTTCATAAGCGCAATTCATAAAATTTGAAATTCAAGAATTTAGATTTTCCGTATATTAACTCTTTTCAGTATAAAAACATAAATACAAAGGAAAAATGGCAGAAGTGATAAAACAAACCCGAAGGGGAATTATAAGCCTGATTACATAGAATTTGAGTTCCATAAAGGTGAATTTCGAGTGGGCCTCAAGTAAATGGTATTGCGCTGGCTACGCCCAATACCACAAACTGGTCGACACATGAATGATGGAGGAGAGAGGGAAACTGCCTTTTCGGGTGGGTAGCCTCTGTACTCGTAAGCCACTCGAAAATGCATGATGACTATTGGATTGGAGATCACCCAAATCGACGGTGGGGATTGTGATAGCAGCTAAAGGTGGACCCAATGGAATATTAGGGTGGATGCAATAATAATTCAAGTCTGATAAAAGGAATTTGACGAGTTTTTCACAGATTTCCCATGTATTTGGGATTTTGCCCAATATGCTTATGCAATGTGATATAACACCTAATGGTAGACCTGATAGGGATTTTAGGGGCGATTGAAGGGAATTTCATGTCCAAGAATTGCGCCCGATAGTTTTTTTCCCAGGAAAACCTCTATGTAATGGATTTTGTCTATTTTGGGCTTATTTCCTAGAAAATGGCCCCGATCCCTTGTAACAAATCCTAATCATCATTCCACACTACAAGTGGTTTTTTTGGCAGATGATGAAGCATTTGAAAGCCACAGAGCTGCAGAGCTAGATGACCAGTCGAATAGACAACACAGAGAAGCCACAGAGTCACAAAGGAATGATTAAACACGGGGAAACATCTAGGGAAGCCAAAAAGCCACGAAAATGCCTCAAAGGAGCGAAGAGAGCTCAATTGAGAGTAGAAGGAGAGTAAAGAGAGTAAAGAGAGCAAAAAGCTACTGCGCAGAGTAGTTGAGGGAGCCATTGGGGTCACTTTGAGTTCAAGTGAAAAGCTAGAGAGTTGAAGGTTGCAAAAATCCAAAGCCAGAGCCAAAGAAGAGCTAGAGCCAAAGCCAAGAGCCAAAGCCACGAGCCTGTGCCAAGAGCTAGAGCCAAAGTCAAAGCCAGAGCCAGAGTTGAGAGCTAGGGCAAGAGCTAGAGCCAGAAAGCTGAGAGCTTCAGAGGCAGGGAGAAGATGGTGCCCTAACCCACTGAGTTTTGTATAAACAGGTGGATTTGATCGTGGAGCTTGTAAAAGAACTTACACCATAATCCCAAATAGACTAGTTGAGTTGACTAGAGGTCAGGGAGATGTAGCCTAAGAGTTTTGCGTGAACTCCATATTAAATTGTTGTCTTATGGGTTTTTTATGTTATGCACTGTTGCACTGTTACATACATTTACGTATCAGCACAAAAAACATATTTTAAAGCACATAAACTGTTAAAATAACCTTAAGCATACACCTTCTTTTCAAGCACATATTTAATTTTGCATTGGTTAATCATAAAGACTTGGAAATATTTAAGTTTTGGAAGTAAGAGAGGTTCTTTTAAGTTAGACAAGAAGCCTAAGGGTCCCATTTTTAGATAAGGTGGTATCAGAGCCTAATATTGATTAACCACACCTTCAAGAAGGTTACATCAGAGTGCTTGATTGACAGAGCAAAGATTGTGTGTCTGAAAGGTGTTTAAACAATCAGAGCTTGATTGTATGCTTGTTTGTAGATTGACTATTGTTTGAGTTTGCAGAGGTGAAGGGAAAGTTATTGATAGCTCAGTCCAGGAAGGACAAGCATGAAGAAGGGTTGAAGGCATTCTTATTATCTCAAAGGACCTCAAAACAATCCTTGAAGCACAAGAGGTTTGTTACAAAAGGTTGCTGAATAAGCTCTTTATTAATCTTGTTTGAAGTTCTTTTGTTCATTAGTATAATGACTACTTCTACAAGTCAGTCCTCAAATTCTTCTTTCTTCATCACAAGACTCTTTGATGAAGAAATGAAGCAATAATTGTCCACCATGATGGATGTGGTGAGAGAAATGTATGAGGATGAAAGGAAGAGCAGCATACTTAGAGAGCAGTTGCATTCCATGAAGGAAGAGAAGCAGTTGCTTTTGACAAATTGCAGGAAATGGAGAGGAAACTTCATATTGCAAATATGAACCTAAGAAGGATGCATGAGTTGGAGACACAACTCTTTGTTGCCCAAGAAGCCTTAGTCAAGTATTAGCTTGAAGAAGAGGTAAAAAATTCCAGTTTGTATTCAGATTCCTATAAGAATGCTTATATTGGTTCTTTTGAAAAGCATAACAAAGGCATAGGTTCCAAGCTAATGTCCAAGATGGGCTATGAAGGAAAGGGCTTGGGAAAGCATGCACAAGGTATTGTTGAACCAATTATTGTTGAGGAAAGGCCTAAGTATTTGGGTCTTGGCTGTGGACATTCTTATGGAAAGAGTTCTAAAGCTACCATGAAGGCCACTGAAACAACTCCAAGAAGGAGCTTCATTGCAGAGTGTGAAGATTGTAATCAGGAGGAATGCAATGGCTTGAAACATCAATTGTGGTTTGCAGGTATTCAGAAGCACACACTTGAACCAGAGAGTTGGGGAGAATTTGATAGCCTTGAAGAGATTGATGGTGTTCTAAAGGGAGCCAAGTCTTCTTCATTTGCTTCACCTCCTCATGAAGGTAATAAAGGTTAAAGAGGTAGGTACAAATCTAGTTCTAATCATATTCCTTTTGATTTTGCGAAACATGATAAATTTCCACATAGATATGGGAAAAGAATTGCATGTTCCTTTTGTGGTTTGGATAACCATAATGTTTCTAGATGTTGGAAGAGAATGGCCACATACATGAAACGTTTGAAGGAAAGAAAGCAAGAAGCCAAAGGTCCATTGGACAAGGCAAATCATGTTTTCAAGAGGATGCACATGCAGTGAACTTACTGCCATAAGCAAAGGAATATTGCTGAAACGTGTTGGACTCTGAATCCAACAATGCTTCCACAAAAGTTGAAGAAAGTGGAAAGAGAAGATGGCAGAAATGGAAAGGAAGATTCCATGGATGATGTGTCTCAGAATGATTCACATGATGATGCTGATGTGTAGATAAAGGTAGTACCTTTGAAAGGGATTGGTAAGAAATGGTTAGAGTTCTTATCCGACTAAGATTGCATGTCTATTGATGCATCTGTTTGCATTTCTTGTTGCAACATTATATTTCATTTCAGCTTCGAAAGTACAATGTGCTTAAGTGAAAGTTGAAGGATGAAATGCATGCATGAACACAAGGATGTTGATGATTTCCTTGTTTCTGAACATGTATGTGTAATTAACTTGCAGGGTTGATTTCTTTGACATGCATGTGATGCCATGTTGACTTGGGAGAAGTTAACTTGGTCTCCAAATGGAGATAGTGATGAAGTATTTCATCTTTTGGAAAAGAGTCCTAATGGTCTTTTTCTACATGCTTGAATTGCAGGGTCATTTGTTTAAAGGAATGTTTTGTGGGCTTGTTGTCTAGCCCATCATTTTTATGCAAATGTAAGACATGGAGGTGTTCACAACATGTAAAATCTATTTCTTTTGTTGAAGAAGGAGTTTAGGCCATCCAGTTGTTGTTGACAGCTTTTCAAACAGGTACAAATGAATTTTTTTAGGGAGCAATTTACTTCACATTTGTTTGGGCCACCTTGGATCAATGATCAAGACAGAAAAGTTCAAACTACCTTCTATGACCATTTTAGCAGGAGTTCTGCAAGAAGGTAAGGAGGAAGGCAGTTCTTCCGAGGAGGACCAACACATCCAGAAAGGAGAGTGGTCAAAGGCTTTGGTTTAGAGGCCCTATGCAAGGAAAGTGTATGGAGGCTAAAATAAGAGGGTGTTGTTACTCTCATTTCCTATTTAGATCAGTATATCAATATTTTGGAGACCAAAAGTTATTTAGTGGGAAGGCATGATCTCAAATGGATTTTGGATAGACTCCTAACTCTAAGTGTTCCTCATAGAGGAAAATGAAAGTCCAAGGAAGTTCATAGAAATAGCTCCATTCCAGAGATCGTTTCCTTCTGAATCTACTGCAACTTGAATGGGAAAAAATGGACTTAGGATGCAGAAGTTATAACATGCACTATTTCCCTTTGTTTGTTGCAAAAAAAGGAAAAATCCCCTAAAAATGGCCTAAAAGGCTTTATAAGGGAAATCACATTGGAAAAAGGCAAAAGGCCGGACTTAAGTGGAGGCAGAAGAAACCCCGATCTGCCGATTTGATCTATCAGGTCGGAGACAGGCCCACATACGATATTGGGACCTTGGATTCAGCGATTGCGACTATGCGATATGACGATTGCCAGATCCAATGGATTCATAAGCACAATTCATAAAATTTGAAATCTGGGAATTTGGATTTTCTGTGTATTAAACGCTTTTCAGTGTAAAACCCAAAATACAAAGGAAAAACATCCGAAACGATAAAACAGACCTGAAGGGGAATTATAAGCCTGATTACATAGAATTTGAGTTCCGTAAAGGCAGATTTCGGGTGGGCCTCAAGTGGTAAATGGTATTGGGCTAGCTTTGTCCGATCCCATGGATTGGTCAACACGTTGTTGGTGGAGGAGAGAGGAAAGCCGCCTTTTCAAGCGGGTAACCTTCGTATTCCTAAGCTACCTGAAAATGCATGATGACCGTTGGATCGAGGATAACCCAGATTGACCGTGGGGATTACGATAGCAGCCAAAGGTGGACCCAATGCGATATTAGGGTGGATGCGATAATAATTTGAAGTCTGATATTGACGGGTCTTTCACAGATTTCCCATGTATTAGGGATTTTACCCAATATGCTTATGTGATGCGATATAACGCATAATGGCAGACCTGATAGGGATTTTAGGGGTGATTGAAGGAAATTTCAAGTCCAAGAATCACGCCCGATAATGTATTTTCCAGGAAAACCTCTATGTAATGGATTTTGTCTATTTTCGGCTTATTGCTTGGAAGATGGCCCCAATCCCTTTTAACAGCTCCTAATCATCATTCCATGCTACAAGCAGGAATTTTTGGCAGACGATGATGCATTTGAAAGCCACAGAGCCAGATGGCTAGTCGAACAGATAGCGCATAGAAGCCACAGAGCCGTAGGGGAATGATTGAATGTGGGGAAATGGCTAGGCAAGCCAAAAAGCCAAGAAAATTCCTTAGAGGAGCCCAAAGAGCTCAAGTGAGAGAAGAATGAGAGCAAAGAGAGCAGAGAGAGCAAAAAGCTACTGTGCAGAGTAACTAAGGGAGCCTTTGGGGTCACTTGGAGTTCAAATGTAAAGCCAGAGAGTTGATGGTTGTAGAAAGCCAAAGCTAGAGCCAAAGAAGGGCTAGAGCCAAAGCCAAGAGCCAAAGCCATGAGCCTGACCCAAGAGCTAGAGCCAGAGTCAGAGCTAGAGCCAGAGCCGAGATCCAGAGCCAGAGCCAAAGCCAGAGCTAGAGCCAGAAAGATGAGAGCTTCAGAACCATGGAGAAGATGGTGTTCTAAGCCCACTGAGTTCTATGTAAACCAATGGATTTGAGTGTGGAGCTTGTAAAAGAACTTAGACCATAATCCTAGAGAGCCTAGTTGAGTTGACTAGAGCTCAAGGAGATGTAGCCCAAGAGTTTTGGGTGAACTCCATATTAAATTGTTGTCTTATGTGTTTGTTATTTGCTACACTATTGCACTGTTACATGTATTTACATATCAGCACAAACATAATATTTTAAAGCACATAAACAGTTAAAATAACCATAAACGTACACCTTCTTTTCAAGCACATATTTAATTCCACATTGATTAATCATAAAGACTTGGGCATATTTAAGCTTTGGATGTGGCAAAGGTTCTTGTAAGTTAGACAAGAAGCCTAACAGCCCCATTTTCAAATCACTCCTACTCTTCCTTCAAATTCTTCTCCATTTCCTCCAACTTCCTCTCTGCTTCTTCCAACCTTTATTTTTCTCTCTTCTTCTATTCTTCTCTCTTTATGCAACATTACCTCTTTACCTCCACTACCAAAGCTAATTTCTCAATGAGCAGATCTTTTCTGAACTTGTAGCTTTTCTTAGCCTTTGGTTTCTAGGAAATCTTCCTCTTACCCTTATCCTACACCGGTTTGTTGCTTATTATTGTTCTTCTTATTACTTCCTACGATGCTTCTTCCTACAGAAAAAATTTTCATTTTGTTGAAATGTTGATTTGTTCATTGAGCTTGGAGTGGTTTTAACAATACCTCTAAGGATCCCCTCTACCTAATGACATTCCACATGGATCCATGTACAATACACTCTTTCATAGTGCTTCTTGCATAACTTGTGGGGATTATACAGATTTAATCTCTAGTGCCGAACTACAATATTTGTTGCCGAACTCATACTTTGTTGTCTGCTTTGCTTTTTCATCTAGATGTTTCAAGCTCTTAAGATCATATAATCCAATCCACAAAGAAAGAGCAGGCCATGGTTCCTTCTTCCTCCTATGTAGCCCTGCTGATAACCCCATGGAGATGTGATATGCAACCTCTTGCATGACCAACTTGTCTGTGGAAAACCTTGGTAGAAAATGTGGAGGATTCTCTCCTCCAAACATCTTGATGAAGGTGCCACCAGGTGAGGTATACCAATCTCTAATGTTAAGTAATACCTCTATCGCTTCTTAGGACATGCAAGATGGATCTTCCTAAAGACCAACTTATACAACAGCTGATGGAATGGTTAGCTAGCATTGCTATAACTCCTCGATAGATGCACTCAAAAAGCAACATGCAATAAATATTGATGGCATGTTCCTGTGGTGTCCACAGCCAACCCATGCCAGGAAACTAATGCTCGACACAAATTGCATCAAGTAAATATGCACACATGTAAAATCTTTCTTTCTCATCCTTGGGTGGATTTTGGGTGTTATTCACATCGAATTTCAACTGATGAGCTAATATATCCAACCAATTGAATGATTTTCCATCACTCACCAACTAGTCTAACAAAACAACCCAATTTTGCAGAAAGGTCCGCATGTTCTCCTGACCGTACAATCTTCAAGTGATGATGACCATGAATTGGTAGGCCTTTCTGAGTGAATTCGTCTTATAAATATGATTGGGCATGGATCTTAACTTTGACAACTATTTCACCCAACACTTTATAATATCCCTAGTTCTTACAGATTTGTGGGTGGGATGGAAAAGTTCATCCATGTGGTTCATTGGCTAAGGTAAGTGATACATCTAATGATAATTCTTCCCCTTGAAGGTAGCAAGCTATTTTCCACTGGAACTACTCAATGTCATCATCTCAGGATCTGTGTGTGAGGCAATCCAGTGGATGATGTCTGCACATGGTAATGCAAGATACCTGTATGCAACCTTATGTAAACATGACCACTGGATATTTCCATACACTTGGTGATCTTCTAGATCTTCCTTAAAGTATCATGCAAAGATATCCTTGATTTCCTTCCATGTTAACTTCATGACCGTCTCAATGAAAAAATGAGTTTCTGCATAAACTGGTAAAGTCAATGACATTTGTTCAACTACTTCCTCAATGTTACTTGCAATAATATCCTTTGAGGTAGCTCTCTTGGGAGCCATGTTACCTATAAATGTGGAGAGCTTCTCAACAACTATTGTGCCTCGAGACAGATAAGACACTCATGGAACGCAAGTGTTAGCGTGAAACTGAAAGCACTTCAAGAACAAACAAAACAACAAATGGGGCAACTTCTAGGAATTATTACGTAAAACTGGCTCTCAGAGGTGAGTGACTACCAATGGGTTTTGTGCATTGTATAGTCCCAAATTCTAGTGGGGAGGTATTGCTAATTGGAACTACACAATGCATAGTTCAGTGAGGCTCAAGCCAGCTAGGACTATCCATTGTACAATCCTAGTGACCAAGGCTAAGGACTAGCTTTTGGAATTGTGGAGTGCATAGTTGGAGCCAGACATTGGCAACCTTTATGTAATTTCTAGAGCCAAGGTAGAGCCTTGAGATCTGGAAAAGCACATCGCATGCCAGGAAGAACTAGATCAGGGCCAAGGAAGATTAGATATTCCCAATGGAAACATGAAAATGAGCATATATGAAAGTAGAAGTGAAGGTGGGTGTGAATCTTAGTGAATGATGATGCATGCAAATAAAGAAAGTGCAGGAATCAATCAAATTGAAGAACAATGAAGCATGTGGAGAGAGTCGTCGCAATGATGACCGTTAGTGTAAAAATTGGGTTATGCATGCGACACTTTGGAAAGGAAATGAAAAACTTAAAAACATACGTCTACAAGCTAAAACAAATTAAAATGCCATCATTCGTTCAATAAAGCAAGTAAACAGCACTCTCACAAGCCAAACATATGGAAGCGACAAGAAAAAACAATTATAAAAGTAAGACTTACTTGGAAAAGTTGCGACGACTATGCCAAAGGTTCCTAGATCTCCTTGGGAATGAGAGACCTCTAAGATTGAATGTGAAAAAGAGCTTTGGTGAAATCCATTAAATATATTTGATTGATTTATGGTTCATGACCTGAAGGCCCTAAATCTAGGAAAGAACAACACGAGGCACTAGTTTCCAAAAATTTCTCAAGCGTAACTTCGAATACTAAAAATAGATACCTATTTTTTAGGGATACTTTTTCACTTTTTACATTTTCCTTTTTTAGGACAAATATTCCATGCATGCATGGAGAGATGGCGCAATTCATGGAGAGACTAATCAAATCACTAGCTCATGCATCGGGTAGCTACTTAGGGAAAGCTTTTGTGTAATTACTAGGTTGAGTGGCTCATGCTGTCTTCCTTTCTCTATGTAGTTTCCCAGCTAAAGGCAAGCTGTTAGTTGGCTTCATGTAGTTTTGGAATTGAAGGCTCACTACGGACTTAGACTTTGAAATTATTGGACTAAAGGTTGGTTTCCCTCAAGGATTACACAGTTCACTAAGGTAGGCTTGGAACTGGCTTGAAACCAAGTGAAGAGATTGACTTTCATGTTCGACAACAAAGCAAGTTAGAAAACACAAGTCGTAAGTAGAAGATAAAACTCAATTAAAGAACAAGTACCTAGGTCAGCCTAAGATGAATTGTTGTGATATGAGGAGGGAGGCTCCAAAATGAAGCATAGGCAACATTTTGGAGGGTTGCTTTAGCCGATACAACATTGGCGACGCACTAGTAGAACTCGAACTCTCTATATGGACCTTGCGTCATGTAAAGCGAGTCTAACAATTCTAGAAGTATTTTTTGATTCTTTGATTATCATGGTTTCTTCACTAGCTTGAGTTAAATATATAGTCCCTTCCATTCTCTTTATCAGCAGCACACATACCAAGACAAGTCAAATGAGTTGTTTCGATTGGGGATTAAGGGTATATTGATGCACAAGTAATATAGACTATCAAAATTTTAGTTTCATCTCTGGTGTTGCTCCGATGTGAGCAGGCTTGGACAATACCCTGATGGAGTCACTTCAGGAACATAAGCATTGCTCTGTTGCCAATGAGCCTAGATAGTACCTCGACAGAGTTACTTTCTTCACCTCCCTATGCATAAATCCTTTATCTTCTTTCACCTTTACTTTATTTTTCATTTTTCGAAGAACTACGCATAGGAAGTTATTTATTTCACGAGGCAGAAGAGGGATCCTAACTTATTAAGAGCAGAAGAGGTTTTCCCTTTAGTGAAGATGTTTATATACCTATGAAATACTTGTTAAGGTTTTCCCCCTCACCTTACTCTACTTAACTTATTTGGAAAGGGTTATCCGAATATAGAAAACCAATTAGAGTAGGCGATACTAGTTAAAAGTGAAAGCGTTGTGATTTGAGCAAGCCTCACTTTGAAAGGGTATGTGTTTTGCATCAGGGTATCATTGACTAAAAGAACCACATGATCTTCATAAAGAGAGGGAATATATCGATAACCAAATGTTGATAGTTGTACAAGTCCTCCAGTATTTCACGCTTGTTGCCTTAAGAAGCCAAACACAGCTTCATGGAAAAGATAATACTGCGGATGCATAAATAGAAAAACAAGCAAAGTAAAGAATTAAAACAAAGAAAAAAAAGGAAAACAAATACAACACAAGAAAACAAAAGCAAACAGGAAAGAAAGCACTACTCCTTCTCCTAAACTAAGAAAAACATGGGCCAACTCATTTGAAGTGATATTTCCAATGTAGCCACCGACACATTAGTTGACCCATGTGTTTGTGAGGTTTTATCACTCCTAAAGTAACTAAACCACAATCATTAATTATCAACCAGGGAAGGTCTTTTTATTTCAAGGATGTCTGCACTATTTGTCCTGATATATGTAACAACCAGGTAAAACAAGAAAGATGTCATTGAACACACTTGGAGAAATTAAAGAACTCTTGTAGAATGTAAATACACGCTTGCAGGAATTAAAATCCACACTGTAGGAATGAAACCCACTCAGTAAGGAAAGAATCCAAACTTCATAAAAGCTTTAGAATAAAGATAGGTGCACCATACACTATCAGCTAAAGGTACAACAACAATTGAATAACACCGAATTGATTAAGTTGTGTAACAACACACAATAAATCTGAAAGCAGAAATATATCTATCCCACAATGAAATGTGTGAAAAAGTAATAATAAATCCACACTAACACATAAAAATATTCTATTAACACTGTGATCCCCGGTAAACAGGAGGACCCTTCTAACCTAGTAGGTTGTAGGAGTAAAACATAAACTATTTAAGAATTCAACATAGAAATTATCATAACATCACCAAATATATGCTTGTATTTAAATAATGGAAAAGTAAAGGATCAGAATGTTGGTATTACCTTTGTTCCATCATCACCCCCATTTCATGAGACTAAGCTCTTTTATAAAGTGTTTATAGAGCCCAAAAATTAGGGAAAGGAATCAATCATGAGAATCTTGTGACTCTCATGTTGATGAAGATAATGGATATAATAAAAATATAGAAATTGTTACAAAATGATTTTAATAAATATTTTTTTATGGTTACACCACTCTTGTTTAGACGCAATTGTAATTTCTCATATCTTCTTAAATATCCTCATGGAATTACTTCATGTGGCCCTTGACAACTGTCTTTGAAAATGTCAATTATAGTCTTGATAATTCGCATTGTAACAACAACTTTGTGGTGTAACAACATCTTCGTGGTGTAACAACAGGAAATGGAAAAGCCAATGTGTAACAGTAAATAACCACAAATCCCACTGTGTAACAACAAATAACAACAAGAGTTGTACACCCATGGCTATCAACAATTATGCCAACACCCGAAAGAAAAAAATTCAAAAGAACTCTTGTAAAGATACCCCAGTTAGTCATACCAAAGAAAGAATCGTTTCGCTCAATGCTTAGTAGGAAATAGCATAATAATAAATCAAAGAAAAAGGTTGCTTCTTTATTAGAGGTAGTGACATTGTACTGGGTAAATTATAGGTTCAATGAGGGAAAATGGCCAAAAATGGGGAAAAGGATGCCTAAAATATCCTCAAATATTGCACCCAACATCTCCCCCCAACTAAAGTCATTTCATGTCCTCAAGAAAATTCTTCAAAATGTTCAGGGTCCTCATCTATTGTGACACTGGCATGTTGCTAATCTAGTTTTGTGAAATTGTCTTTCCTATACTCCTGGGTAGACATGAGCTGATGTGTCGAGGAATGTTCATCATACTTGCTCAGGTCAAGATGGCTCAACAATGGAAAATGATAGTTGAAAACTATTGTTGAGAACTCCTCGCATGTAATGTACTTGATAATGAACTAGGAAACGTTCTTCCATGACTAAGGAATGAAAAAGCGGTCAGCTCCTCTTCCCTTCCTGACCAACTATTCTTCTCCCTACAATAATTCAACTTTAAGGGATGGGTCATTAATTTTTCAGCTGAACCACCTCTTCCCTTCGGTTTGAAGTGTTGTTACTCTAGAAATCACTTCCTCCATAATTTCCAGTCTTAGGCCTCTGACCTTTGTTCGATTCTTGTCCACTTTCAAGAAGATTCCAAAGAAACACTCTCACTCAACCCCTTGAGTCGCTCAAAAATCTCAATCCACCCTCCTCCAAAAATTTGATATGCTTCTAGGCATTTTTCCAAAGCCTCGGTGGAATCTAATTCATGCCTTACCGCTACTCCACTCATCCTTCACTGTTATGGACCCTTCACTAATTGTTGCAACAGTCACTATGAGATTTTTCCTACTTGCCATCACAATTCCTGAAAAATCTCTACAATGAGGGTGTAGAGCTACATAGGGGCAGATATTAGAGCAAGGTGTGGAAATCTAAATTCGATATGGTTTGAATTAATGAGATGATCAGTCATGAAAGGTGGTAATACTTTACAGGTATTTTCACTTCAAATCGGGTTATGTCATGAATCACAAAATGATTCCTCCCCCCACCCCAAACTTAAATGCAAAGGTCGTCCTCGACCATCAAAATGAAATGACGTACTAACTCCCATAATTGCTAAATAAAGAAATGAAAAAAATTGGTTTTTGAATGACTTACCAGAGGGTGATTTGATTGATAACAACAATGGATGGTTAGTGATGGTGATTATTGAAGCAGACAATTGCAACTGCTGTCATCCTATAGTCCTCTCCATCAGATTAGCTACTAAATATGTAACAACAAAATAATTTCTCGATGATGGTTGAATAAATTTGCAATAGTACTTTATTGCAATAAAGTATTCCTTTGAGGGTAATACGATTTGTGCCTACAAAAGAATTCTCATAATAATACAATGAAATGAATAAAAATGGGCTTGTAACATCATGACATCTATGGCATATGCATAACAACATGTTGTTATAGAATTTATTAAGAGGAAAATGTGTATGAGCCATCATAAAGTGGTTTTTATCTGGTAGAACTATCTACCTATGCCCCACAAGAGGTTTTCATAGGAAAATTTATTTATTTATTTATTATCTCTCTCTCTCTCTCTCTCTCTCTCTCTCTTCTCTCTCTCTCTCTATATATATATATATATATTAATTATATTATTATATATATTATATATATTATATATATATATATATATATATATATAATGTATATATACATATTTTTTTCTTTTCTTTATTATTATTAAAAAAAAAATTGGTGTATCACCTACTAGTGAAAGTTGGTTCTGAACTACTACACTTATTGGAATTAAATAATTTGACAACACATGATAATTTTCCACTACCCTCATAACTTAAAGATTAGATCCTCAAAAAATGTTTACAAATGAATCCTTTGAGGTTGGTTTACGATATAACTGAAGGAGATTCTCATTGGAAAGTAACAGCACTTTGGCATTGTCAATGGTAATTAATCTCACGGTCCCATTGTCAAAGATTGTATCTACCTCATAAGGACCTAGCCATCTAGTGCTTCGCTTCCCCTTGAATTCTTTGAATCATGAATCATATAGTAGAGTCTAATTGTCTTTCTGAAACACATTCTTTTTTATAAACTTGTCATGCCACTTAGCCCTCTACCACTGGATGATCCCTGTTTGCTAGGTGGCATCCAATATCTTCTCATCTAGGTCATTTAATTGGTTCATTCAATGTTTCTGAGCTGTAGATAAATCTAGGTTCAATTGCAATGTTGTTTTGAGTGTTTTTATTTGAAATCAATGGGAAATAGTGGGTTTTTACCATACACCAATTTGTATGGTGAAAATCCAGTAGTATTTCTCTATGTAGTTCTATATGCCCACAATGCTTTTGAAAGTTTATCATCCCAGTTCCTCTGGTGGCTGGCTACAATCTTAGTGAGAAATCCTTCAATAACATTATTAGTGCTCTCCAGTTGACCATTTTCCTATGGATGATATGATGAGGTAATTCCATGACAGGTCTTTAATTTCTCAACTAACCTCTCGAACTGTGGTCCTCCATCTGTCAATATTTCTTGGGGTACTCCAAAGTGAACATAAATGTCTTCAAATAAGAAATCTGAAACAACCTATCTATTTGCTCTAGTTAGTGCCTTTGCTTCAACCCATTTTGTGACATAATTTGTACATATTAGAATGTAGAACTTGTGCTGAGATGAAGTATTAATTGTTCCTACAAAGTCTATGATCCACTTCTCAAATGGTTGCAAGACTATTTGAGGTTGTAATGGAATTTCATCTAATCTAAATGATTGACCGATTCTCTGACAACTGTCACATCCCTTCACAAATTTCTTTGCATCCTGGAATATGGTAGGCCAATAATATCTTTTTTAAAGCACTTTATTCCCTGTCCTCTTGTCAGCAATGTGTCCTCCACAATGTTCCTCATGATAGGCTTTCAAGATGTCAAAAATCTCATGCTCTCTCACACAACACCTAATTTAATGATTTGTACCTATGTAGTAGAGGTTTCCTTTTACCCAAGAGTATCTTGCACTCTTCTGAACAATCTTCCTCTTTTTTTTTAGGACAAATATTATGGAAATCTCACTACAACAAGGTTGTTATCTATGTTTGCATACCACGATGAGTGATTTGAAATAGAAAAAATATATTCATCTGGAAACGTATCCTCAACGGGCATGCAATAACTATTAACAGTTAGCCTAGAAAGAAAATCAACCACTACATTATCTTTTCCAGTTTTAGCTAAGTTTGTTACATCACATTCTTGTAACATCAGCAATGAAAATGTAACCTTACCATTAGTAATAAGTTTATTCATTAAGAAATGAATGGCAGAGTGGTTAGTGAACACAAATATTTGATAACCTGTAATGTAGTGCCTAAATTTATTAATTCCATGCAATACTTCAAGAAAATATTTTTCTGTAATTGTGTAATTTAACTATGTTGGAGTCAAGTTCTTGTTGATGTAGTAGATGGCATATGGCTTCTTGTATTCTAGTTGACCTAACACAACTCCTATAGCAGTATGAGATGCATCTTTCGCTATGTGAAATGGAAGATCCCAATTTGTTCCTCCTAAAAAATGGGTTGCTGATACACACTTCTTTAACTCTATAAAGGCACATTCAAATTTGGTAAGCAGAGAAAATAATGGGGATACAATTTTTGAATTTTTTTATATAAACCTCCTGTAATACCTTGCATGTCCCAAAAAGAAACATACCTCCTTCTATGTTTTGGGAGATGGAATTTCCAGAATGACTTCTATCCTAGAAGGGTCTACTTTTATTACCTCAATAGAAATATAATGCCCAAGCACAATTCCTTCATTCATCATCGTTGGCTAATAATAGCTAATACTATTTCAAAGCTGTTACCATAAGGTGTAAAGGCATTCATGAATACTTCTAAACATTCATTTACCAAATGTGTAAATATCCTTAATATTGGCCTTAGGAAGGTGCTGGCACATTATAGTCCAAAAGGGAAAACTTTGTAAGCAGAAGTCCCCCATGGGAAAGTAAAGGTGGTTTTATCCTAAGCCTCTAGGGAAACATGTATTTGATTATAACCACTAAACCCATCTAGAAGTGAAAATATTTTTTTTTTCCAGATAAGGTGTCAAGGACCTTATCTATAAATGGCAAAGGAAAACGGTCCTTTTGAGTGGATTTGTTAAGTTCTCTGTAATGTACATAGACCCTCCACTTTCCATTCTTTTTAGGAACAATAACAAGTGGAGATATCCATTGGCTGTCAGAAATGGGATAAATGAAGTTGGAATTTAGAAGCTTTTGTAATTCTTCTTTTACTACATTAATTGATGGGTCCATGCATCATTGTAGCTACCTAAGTGGAGTACAGTATCGCTTCAAGTAGATGTGGCGGGTACATAGGTTGGTGTGAATGCCTTTCATATATGTGTAATCCAATGAAAATTCATTTTTACGTCTCTATAACAATTGTAACAAAATCCTCTTCTATTAGGGAGTCACATTAGGATTAATATTTAGAATTTTACGTTGCTCTATTTGAACTTGGCTTCTCCTGAGATTTGGGGCGGTTTTCATATGTTCTAGAATCAAGTCTTCCATGGTATCTTCTACCCCTAAATCATCAATAGAAGTAACCACTAGGGGATTATTGATAAAGCCATTGATAATATAACCCACTATTTCATTCTTAAACTTTTGCGCTTTTCCAAGAGCAAGGGGTGGATGGGAATAATTTGATTCGGGTTCAAATTCATCCCATAAAGGATCTTCCAAATTGGTTTTGTAGCACAATAGAGGTTGAGGTTTTTTGTGGGTTGTCCATCTGAAATCCTCATTAAGCTCGACCTGCAAGCTATGAATGCATCCACAGTGGCCAACCAAGGCCTTCCTAATATCAGGGGATGTCCCCCAAAACTTGATTTGGTTTGAAACATAAGAACGTTTGCTAGGTACCACCAGGAAAATACTATTATGACTATGTCCTCTACCACTCCTTCAGGTTTAACACGTGACCTATCTACTATTTCTAGCACTGTAGGTGTTTGTCTCAGCTTGTGTAGTCCTAATATGGTAAAGATTTCCTTAGTCACCACCACCATATATATGGAACTAGATCATCAAATTGTGGATCTAAAAATAACAATGGTTTTTGCAACTATCAAGCCACCAATCACTACCCTCACCTTCCTAGTCACCACCAGCATATCTACTACGAAGGAAGTAAGTGACTTAAATATGAGGAACATCTCATAGTAGTATCCATTTTCATCCATTTCTTGGGCGGTATCTTTCATTTGTGTCATCCTCAATACCCTGGCATCTTACAACATCTCTAAACTCACATTACATATGTAATAAGGATAAGTGGAACCAAAGAAAACAATAAGAATAATCACATTAATTCAAGTAGAAAATGTTTCTTTTTGCAGTTGGTTCCATTATGCATTATCATCTACAGAGATTATTGATATTGGCCATTTATAGAACTTTTTGAATTGCAAGGAAAAATATTGAGATGTGGATATTTAATGTTTTAAGACATTAATATTCACTAGTTAAATACGAAAAATTGGCAAGCTTCCCTTGCTAGTTTCCCCACGTCCACAATGGTTTTTTGTTAATATTAATTATCTACAACAATTTTGAGTATTAATGTCGTAGAGAATGAAAAAACAAAACAAAATTAGAGTATTAAGAAAAAAATATGATTAAATGTTTTATCTTTGTAATTAAAAAATAACATAAATGACTATGTAATGAATGGATAGAAATAAAATTGTTGTGGCTTTCACTCGATACAAAATTCTAACAGGGAATAAATATGGGTTATGAAGTATTATGAATAACATAATATGGACTATATATCCCAAAATATTTAATTATTGGAATTAATTTTAACATTAGTTCCTCTTTCCACATATATATAAGACCTCAATTTTTTTTTTTGGTTATAAAAAAAATATTTAACTACACAGA